>PKRV01000563.1:1136809-1156673 GCA_003709505.1 Hyphantria cunea | reverse complement strand
AAAAAAGGTGTGTAAATCTTGTGTCGTGCATGAGATTGCAAAAAGCTTATAGATATAGTAAACCTGTTTAAACATATTGTAGCTTTATACAAAATAAGGTTTTTAACTCGTTTATAATGTATTCCGTTTAACCTACATGCATATATAATTAGAACTAATTAATCAGTGTCCGCTTGAATAAAAACACGTCTAAAATTTGAAGATTCAGTACACGTATTTTGCAGTTAGATTTAGCGAATTTATTTCTTTTACCTACTAACGCTTTGAAAGTAATGCACGTACGTACGTACGTAACGTAACGTAGTGAAAGTAAAAAAAAATAAGGGATATTGACCGGGTTATCAAATCTATAATAAAAAAATTAAAAAAAGAAACAAGTTAAAAAAAATAGCCCTAAGCAAGCACTTAATCGAGTTATCATACGCAATAAATGCTTTACATAATTTTGGAAAAGAGCTGATACTCTCACACTGCTTAACCGATATTAACTTAACATAACTAACATCCATCGCAAGGAAATTGGCTTTCACTGTATCGGAATCGGTCCATCCATTTGAGAGTTACGATGCCACAGACAGACATGGAGGTCAAACTTATAACACCTTTCTTTTTGTGTCGAAGGTTAAAAATAAGCCCGATAACAACATGAATTAAACAAAATAGATTGGAAGATAAGACAATCTAATATTGAACATTTTTTTTGCTAACATTGTTGTTTTATCTAAAAATGTTTATTAGAAAATAAAATATGTTTTTCATAACACTGTTGTTTTATCTACAAATATTGATAGGAAAATAAAATAACAAAGCAAGAGCTTGCTTCTAAACAAAGTCAGTCCATTCCGCATATATTGTATTTATATGCGTCAAGTTAATAAGTTTGTTTTTAAGTTCGTCAATCGTGAAGCTTAGTTGGAGGCCTTTGGGCAGCATAAAAACATCCAACAGCAAAATTACGTAGCCACAACGTAGTCTTCTCAGTCTCCAACCCGCACTTGGCCAGCGTGGGGACGTATGGCTTTAACCCTCTCTTGAGAGGAGATACGAGCCCAGCAGTGGGACATTATGGGTTGTTGATTGATTGAAGTTAATTGTATTAACTTTGACGCATATAAAAATAATATTTTAATTTTATTTATTTACTCTCTACTAAATTTAAAATATAACATATTCTGTGGAATAATATTACGATCAGAATGTGAGAATATTTGGGGTTAGCAGTTTTTCTAGCCATCAATCTTTATTTAAGTTTACATTTCATGTTATCTGTATATTTGTCATATTAACATATTGATATATTGTTACATTTTATTTCGCAATGTGGTAAAATATATAAGTTAAATATTTTAAGGAAACACTTAAGAACATTGTTTTAACAGCACGGGATGTGAAAAAAATGTGATATAGGGCCCCAACGAACAGAAGACATGCTTTACGGCTCTGCTTATCCATTCTAAGAATGAGTGCAATTAATCTTCACACAGTGTAAAATAAAGTCGCGTCTAATGTCTGTTTATTTTACTAGACAACTGATATGAAAANTATATATATATATATATATATATATATATATATATATATATATATATATATATATATATATATATATATATATATATATATATATATATATATATATATATATATATATATATATATATATATATATATATATATATATATATATATATATATATATATATATATATATATATATATATATATATATATATATATATATATATATATATATATATATATATATATATATATATATATATATATATATATATATATATATATATATATATATATATATATATATATATATATATATATATATATATATATATATATATATATATATATATATATATATATATATATATATATATATATATATATATATATATATATATATATATATATATATATATATATATATATATATATATATATATATATATATATATATATATATATATATATATATATATATATATATATATATATATATATATATATATATATATATATATATATATATATATATATATATATACACCCAAATTCCGAAAAACATATTTGCAGATCATACAAACATTTGGTCCAACTCAGGATTCGAGCCCGAGCCCTCATGGACAGCAGTGGCGTACGCTACCACTGCGCCACTGAGGTAGTAAATATAAATGGAAAATGCAAGGTATATATGTGTAATACATGCATAGAGGAAATCTGAGAAGTCGAAATACTTGCACGTGAAGCCGGCTCGGCTAGTTTAATGTATAAACTTACAAGTAAAAGCACAACTGGGTCACCTCTTAGCTTATCAAAGTAAGCTTAATGTAAGCATAAATTAATTAAAACTGTAAACTGCCGCTACTTTAAATATTACTTTAGCATTTCCTCAATTTAATGTAGTATATTTTTTAAAATATAAAGTGCAGTATAAAGTTCTATATTAATGAATGCACTAGCTGACCCGGCGAACTTTGTACCACTATATTCATTTTCGTAAAAAAATCTGAATTACCGAAAAACTAATTAAGTATATATTTAGTAAGCCCCTGTTAACTTCTCGTAGGATCGCATTGTATACAACTAAGTGGAATAAAAAAATATAACACCCCAGGTTTTCTTTCATGTTTTTTATACAAAAGCTGTCCTGAAAATAACAAACACATAAAAAAAATATCCAATTTGGTGCAGTCGATTGAAAGTTATGCGCGTTCATACATTTTTGTTATTATTTTTTATTTAAAACGAAATATACGTTATAAAATAAGTAAATTCAGTATATATAGAACAAAAATACCAACCTGTTTGGCAAACATGGTATAATAAATATATAATAATTAATTTCGGACATCTACCGCACAACGCTAGCCAGTCCCAAGCTAAGAACATGTGTTATGGGCACTAGATAACTGATATAAATACATATATCGTTTTTTTGTAAATACATACACTTATGTACATAAAAATGAATCCTTATTTCCCTTAATCACGCTACCACGCGAGAATTTCACTAATTATTTTAGTATTTGATAGCCCAGTTATCGAGGAATGCTATAGGCTGTATATTATCACGTGGAGACCAAAAAGGGTCGAGCATCGATGAAAAATATAACAAAAACGGAGAAAATTAATTCCTTTTCAGAGCCGATGAAAAAATTACACGGGTTAGTGTATTATATTTTCCGTCATGAATCCGTACGAAGTCAGGGTGGCTTGCTAGTTATACATAGAAAACACCAACAGACATTTAGTCCGACCCGGGAATCGAAGCTAAGATCTCAAGCACAACAGTCCCCTACGCTACCACTTGCGCCGCCGAGGCAGTCGGTACAGTAGGCCAAAACCGCCTCCCACAAGGAGAATGCTGTGTCTATCAGATGACTGTTTAAAGCTGTTGATGATGATAATAATTCAGCACATAAAACTTGACATTGTTTACCAAGATAAAAAAGAAATTTATTCAAAACGCACTCTTACCTTTCAGGTTTATTTAATGGGCAACTGCAGTCATTTAGTTTCAAGCGACAAGTGCGATCGTTCTCCACCGCATAATAAAAGTAAAAGATTCTTCTAAAAATTAACTCCGACTTTACCTTATGAATAAACTAGTTATTATCTATGGCTATAAATATATTACTGCAAAGTATCATATAAATACGTACAGTTATTTTTGGAAATTCTGAAAATAAAATGGCGGTACGAAATTTGCGGGGTCAGTTAATTTTAAATAATAATAGGACTGAAATTCGGTTAAAATTGTGTCTGTCTCTAAAAATTATAAAAGCTTCTCTAAAAATTATAAAAGCTTTAATGGACTTTGTGAGGTTATTTCGTTATATATATATAGAGGTCTTGTAGTGAAACACATTTTTTTAAAGATTTTCTTCTTTTTGAAATTTTCAGTCTGGGTTAATAGACTGTTTATAACGAACTTAAACTTCTCTTTTAACCTATTCATCGCCAGAACTCGTTCAGGCGTTAATAACTTTCATACGTTGTAATTCCATTAAACTTTAATCAGTTTTCCTTCTTCTTTCTTCACTTTGCTATCTTTGTATTTTTTTTTAACACACTAATCTCTTACATTCATATGTCATTGACAGAATTGTCGACATCGGCACAGATTGCATTATTCAAAAAAAAAAAACGAACTTAAAATATGAAGTTACTACACGTCTTAGTAGCACTGTCATTGTCTGAAATGTCACATTGAAAGTAATATTTCATAAATATATTCATCTTCTAATCTATTAGAAATTGAAATAAAATTCTATAGAATGGCTACTTCTTTTCATGAGATGGCATGGTTGCCAGCTATTTCTGTTAATATCAATAATTTGAAGTCTTCTAATCTCAAGTCTCCATTAATGATAAAAATGTGGATGAGCTGAAATGGGGATATTCTTTAGAAAAAATAAAAAAATATCTCCCTAAAGAATGTCTCACTTTCCAAATGTTTACGAGAAAATTATGAAGAATTAATATGGCATACATTTTTAATTTCGAAGGTAGAACTTTACTTTCATAATGTTTCAAAGAGTCTTGACACAAAAGTGGTTTGTTTTCATGTTGCTTTAGATTTTCTCTTAAATATCGCAAAGTTGGTGTAGTGGTTTAAGTGGTTTTGTCGTGTTCGGTGTGTTGCGTTTGATCTCCACACGGGAAAAAACTGTGCGATCGACTAATTATTATGAAAATGGGTATTCTTTGTGTGTGGTTCAATGTTTGTGGTTAAGTGTTAAGCGACATAGAATATCTTCCTTAAGGAGTTGTTTTTAATTTTTTGTTATAAAATTATGACAAAACTTTAATGAACGCTTGCAGTACTATTCGACTTTAATGCTTTACTAGATCTGTTTCTTGAAATGAAAAAGTAAATTCTTACAGCCTGTTTGTCGTCTATCTGTCAAAAATCTTTTCATTTAAGCCCATACTGATATGAATAATAAAGTTAACATAGATAAGTACTGTGAATAGAAATCAGTAGTTAAAGCACAATTATATCCAGTTTTTCAATTTCTGTTCCACGGTAAGTATCCGATACTTTTTCTCGGCTGTTCTGAAAAGATGAAATTTACTTATTTTATTAATTTTCAAAAGTGCACGTACCCGTATTCTCCCTTATTTCTTGTAAGTAGTGTTCTTGTTTCAAATATTATGTAGTTATTATATGTCATGGACTTTATTTTATATTGCAAAACGAAAAATAACAAAACTTAGTACGTTTATAAACTATTAATAGTACTATTCTAAACTATATATATCTCTTTGAAACCACTTAGTTACATGCTCAACAAAAAAAGACAAAAGAAAGCTACCTGAATCCAAAACGTTTTGTAATGAATAAAAAATGTGATATTGTTAAGGAAAAACCTGTATCCTCTTTTTTATTTTAGCTTAACAAATTAGTTAAATTGTTACATGTATAAAACGGTAGGCCAAATACACAGATCCCTTTAAAGTCTCGTATAAACATTATGTAATTTTTTTGATAGGGTTAGCATTATAAAATATATTCCAGGTATGATATACAAAATCCTGTGTTATGAGGCAGCACGAAAACCGTTCTAGAGATAATGAACATTGATGATTATGAGTCCAGGCTGGTTAAGGTTTTACAACGCGCGGATTTTTTTAAAATTGTGCTTGACTGTCTTTAATCCTTTTTCTATTCAAGGCTATAAACTGTTACTACTTATTCTTTTTTAAATATACTTAGAATAGAACAACAATATACAATAACAGACATAAAACACCCATCAAACCTGTAGTGGTTTATCTTGGATGTGAGTGTACAATCCTCATTTCATTCTTTTTTACTTTAATTACTACATGCACAATAAGAACAAAAAATCAGGTAAATATATGAATAATACAAAATTGTTGGTAGCACTATAATAATTAATAGACTCAGGGTAGGTAGGCGAACAAATATTTTGAGCAACCGTTACATTTGTTTACGTACGATGAAGCTAATATTTTTTACCTAATGTTACTAGGCTCAGGGTCTATACAGGTGATTGGTAACTATTAGGAGTATTTTTTTCTTTACAGTAATTGTTATATTTATTATATTATGGATTATGTTAGATGTTTTATTTATAGGCTTATGTTACATTACTGTTTGCTTTGGGTAAGTAGATAATTTTAACTATTCTTTTTAAGTTAGATGAATTAATTTTATTTCTTGTTACTACTGGTATTTCATTTATAAGTCTTGGTAAGAGGTAGTCAGTAGTTCGCTTGCCGTAGTAGTTATTGGCTGTTTTGGCTGTTGTGCAATATCCAACACATACTCAAAAACATAGTGCCACTTTATTTGTCCCACTTACCTATGCGTGGAAAGTATTTAAGTATAAAGTACACATTTGTGTGTAGCAGAGCTATGTTTTTTATACTTTAGCTGCCAAAATGATGGAAACCATAAGCAGAATCCAGGAGTGATAGTCAACATCCTCGATGCAATTAATGTACACTTATACTATATATATGTTATTTGTATTCGTAAATGAAATGCTTCCAAAGTGAGCTTATAAGTACTATAGCTATATATAAGCTCACTTTGGAAGCATTTCATTCTGTGCTCTAACAAACATCAAATAATATTTTTTTACGAGAGTATGTAGTTCATTCACATTCCAAACTTAATTGAGATTTCAAGATCCAGCAGAGATTGATGACTGACTTATCGAGATCTCCTCTCAGAAAGGATCTTTCGAAGAAAGGTTCATGATTATTTCGTTTAAGCGTTTGTTTTATTTTCTTTTACGGCGAGTATGCCTTGAGTTACTTCAGTATGATAGTATTTGACTGAGATTAAGAACAAATTTGTTTTATCTGTTAGTAATATGTTATTTTTTTTAAATACACACACACATACTAGCGTGTGTGTATCTAACCTATTATCTTTTTCTTCTTATTTTGCTTCCGTCATCGGCTCTTGGACCCTTATCGGGTAGAAGGGTCTAGCCGGTGCTCCTAATTACTCCCTTAGGTCTAATTAGAAATTAGGATGCAAACGATGAGGGACGCTACCCTCTAGTTAAACGTGTAGTAAAGACTTAATAGCCAGTAAAACCCAATAATGTTTTAATGGTTTTCAAGTTTCTTTAGTGTCAAGAGGCTTTCAAACTTTCCACATTAAGTGTTCAAGAGACGACTTTTTCTTTTTTAAGACTATCAACCTTCAAACATAAACTAATAAGTTCGGCACTATTCAGGTATAAATCGATATGACTTCTAAAGATTACTTTTTTATTTAAAAAACTAATATATTTGTTAAAACCCATTATATTAACTGTGGGATCAAACACTGTTTTTCTGTACCACTCAATCTATAAATTAAATAAATCTATGAGTTTAATTTCAAAATAATTATTGACAGTAAAGTTTAGACTATTGCAAGCTCAAACAATTTTAATTATTATTTTTATTTTATTAGTCACGTACTTTTCACGCTTCATTTGATTTACGAATAAATATTCAAAATCAAATCCCTGGATTATGACACTGCTTCTATCCTTACAAAGTTTTCTTACCTAAATATTTTCAAACAACGGCATACTACAAAAGGGTAAATCTGTCAGTTGAGACTTTCCTTTGAATTTATAAAGGGAAGGCTCAGCCGATTCATGTGATTGAAGGCTTTGTCATCAGATAGCTTTGCATGTTCCTAAACGATTTATTTCTAAAGTAAGACATGACAGTCCTGAATGCGGATTGTTCTGTGTAATCATTTGATCTACACAAACTGTGTGTCACTTTTGCTAACGTTTACCTGTCTCGTTGAAATAATGATAAAAATCTTTCTAAATAAAATGCCAAAAACGAGTTTGCGTTTTCTGTAAAGTTTCTGCTCTTTTGAACAATTGTCAATTTTAGATTTACATTTTGAATAACTATTTGATACTTGTCCCCAATCCACGGTACATTCATACATACATATGTATACATATACTCTTTTTTATTTTCTTTGTTTTTTACATCAAAATTACTCTATTGATTTTCGTTAAAACAAAGAAATCCCCTTCATCATTCACGTAACCATACATCGACTACTAAGATCTTAAAAGTCATAACTTAAAACAAACACGAATCAATTAATTACTAGTTAGTGACTTGCCAAAAGGAACACCATTTCAGGGCGGATATGAGCAATGAAAATTCCATATCTCAGATAATATCGTTGAGGCAATTTTCCACCGTTTCGATTACACGATTAAGTCCGGAACACATTATGGATGCAAACGTCGCAAAACTACTTTATCAGTTGGTGGGATGAGCTGTGGATATGGGACCGCAAATTGACGCTTACTATATAAAACTCTTGCTATTTTCAGCTAAAAATACATAATTTCGCGGTTGGCGCAATATAACGAATTTTTTATGTGGTTTTTGTTTAAAATATATAGATAAAGTGGTATCTTAAGTCCAGCAGTTACAATATACAAATTAAATGAAAGTACCATCCTAGACCTAAATTTTTGCCTTCTGGCCTGAAAATGAAAATAAAATAAATTCTAAAACCAAATTAAAGGGAATTCCTACTAATATTATAAATTCGAAAGTGATTTTATTTTGTTTTCACAGCTAAGCCACTGAAACGATTTGAATAAAATTTACAGTGCAGATGTTTTCATTCTTGACGAAGGACATTTGCTAGTATTTACTACGATATACGTCGCGAATGATCACCATACCCAGCCGGCCGGCCGGCGCCTATACCAGCTTATGAAAGCTGATATAGGCGCCGGCACGTAACTTGGAACTTGGTTTATCCTTGGAATGGCTGGACCGATTTTGACAGGATCTTCCCTGGTAGATAGCTGATCCAATAAGGATTAACTTAAGCTACTTTTTTAAGTCTAGCTCTATCCTGCGGTACTACTTGCGGTTGTAAATGTACAACAATAACCGCGGGTAACACCTGACTCAGCTGGTTATTAGAATAAATAAAGAAGATAAATTATTACCCCTACTATTCATAAGTGGTGTCTATGGGCGGCGGTAATCGCTTACCATCAGGCGATACGTCTGCTCGTTCCCGGCCTACATAATAAAAAAAAAGTACCAGGGCAGCATAAATTGCAGGCGTGCGCAAGCGCTTAGCTTAGGAGACAGCACGACGACCCGTCGGTGTCGACCCGCTATGAGTCTGTGAGAAGCAATTTTCCGTTATTTTACATCGAGTTATGGCTGTGACCGCGCGTAAAATAAGACATCAGAGCGTCGGGGACCCAGATATGAGTGCTTTGATTATGTTACCCTAATATCGGGCAAGAAACCACGACCCCCAATTAATGAGGTCTGGGTTAAAATAAATGAAATGTACATAAGGATTTTATTTTGTCAACGAAACGATGGGTTCGTTTCTTTGACAAAATGTTTTTGATCATACCTAATCTATAGAGGAATCATTAGTTTAATTATCAATTCGATATATTAAATATTTTAAAATCAGCTGCTATTATCACTACAAATATTATATAATCATGTAAACAGGTCTAATAAACGGGTACTGTTTAGAAAAATATGCTAGTGTGTGTAGAGAAAAAAAAACGGTTGACGGAGTTTTAAGGTAAGAAATATAAAAAGAAATGCAACTTAATTAAACTCCTCTTCTTTTCTGAAAATATATATAATAGTTATATTTACCAACAATCATAACAATTTTATAGTTGCTTTAGGTAGCAAATGTTCTGACGTTTGAATACCTGTCAGGACTAGCGGATAAGGTCTGTCGTCCCGAATTCATTGTCCTGTCTACACCATATTTGAACTAGTTTATAAATTTACTAAATTGTGCCGATTATTCGATACTAATGCTATAAATTCGAAAGTAACTCTGTCACTCTGACTGTTACACTTTCATGGTTAAACCGCTGCACCGATTTCAATGAAATTTGGCATGGAAGTACTTTGATTCTTAACGAAGGACATAGGCTACTCTATGCCGCAATAATACACGCTGACGGAGCCGCTGGCAAAAGCTAGTGAGTATAGTAACAACAAAAACGAAGACTTTTGAATAATATTTTTCTAAGAATAAAATGTGTTGAGGATGGCCTTAGTCTAATGTATAGCTTTCTTTAACAAAAAAATATAATAAGTTACGCTAGCACTCTAAAAGGGACAATAGAAACGAAACTGGACAGATTTTCTTATATTCCTCAACATTTAGGCTGATTACGTTGAAATATTAATCTTGAAAAAATGTGCAAAATATTTATATAAAATATATTTAATAAAAGTATGTAATTTATAATCTTTATTGTCGGCACTTCATGGAACTAGTTACAATACATTCTATAATCAAACTCACTTATGATTATTCTAATATTTGAATTGAGTTTACACCTGGCCGGTTTCACCTTATGTCATTTGCCTACCAAATGCCATAAAGCGAAACCGGTCAAGTGCCAATTGTATATGTAACAACTAATACTAATTATATACTAAATAATGGATAGAAAGAACAATATCATCTAATTTCATTACTACTCTACTATCTGTAGAGCTGATTTCCATGACCGGGGCGGTACTACCCTGGACAGATCAATCTAAAACGAAAGCAATCGTGCTGTCCTGTTTCATTTGTGATAGCAAGACCGGAGGCCTAATGATGTCGCCATGACCTGAGTCACCATGCTACTTTGCCTGCATTCGCAATGGGTGTGGTCACCACCGCATTTGGATTCTTTTTATGCTTTTCATTAGGCAGAGTAAAGTCACATTGGCAGGCCTATAGATAAAAATTAGTAACATAATAAATTTCTTTATTCCATTTATTGCATAAAAACCAATAACAACAAATCGAACTTGAGATAGCCCCCAAACTATGTAGAAACATGTATTTCAGCTTACCGCGGCATTGCCTTCGGGAATTTCAACTTAACTAGTATTGACAGACTGCGTTACAAAAGTAAGTACAAAAATTTTATAGTGAAGTGAAATATAGTTACCACAATAACTATCTAATTACACATTCCTTTTAAAAATAACTCGAATAAAGAGAATTACTTAGAAAATGCTCAGTCTTCACAATTCTCGAACACTCACATTAAATGAACAATAAATCGAATCATTCGATGCTAAGTACGCAGCGTGTATACTTTATTGAAAGATCGCTACAAACGTATAGTATGCGTTTGTACTAAAAGTAGGATTTCTAACTCAATTTTGTATTAGAAAAAGAAAGTATGTATTTATGTTTATGACAATAGAATGTGGACATAATTATTATGAATTTAATTGTCAAATTTTTTTCAATGTTATTTAGGGTCAGCCCAAGATCTAGTATTGTAAAAGATTAAAGTTGACTATACGGTTGGCCTAGTGGTTTCAGTGGTCGCCACACCGCTTCCTACTGCGCCAAGTGTTGTGGGTTCAAATCCTACAAGGGACAACAACACTTTGTGTGATCCATAAATGGTTGTTCTAAGTCTGGGTGTACTTTGTGTCCGTTTCATGTATGGTTGCAAAGATCCGCGTCACACAGGAATGTATATTCCTAAGGCGGGAAGGGTCTTTAAAAAAAAATTAAAAAAGAATAAAAGTTGTTTCATTTATGGCTAGTTTTATATATATATATAGCAAGATAATGGTATCCGTGCGGAGACTATTTCCTTATGGAGGAGGGTGGAGTGGCACCAGTTATCCACTCCTCTATTCATCTCGTGGTTGTCGTAATAGCCGTTAAAGCGAGGATAACAGTGTTTCAAAGAGAAGGAGAACGTAAAACAGCCCCTTTTTTTTACGTGTGTAAACCCCCTCGGGCCTTCACCCCACTGGGGTTTGCGGCGGGGCGGTGTGTCGGAATCAAACCGAATAAAACCACACGGTATGCCACTCTGGGCCTGAGACGGGAGAGACCCGGGAACCGCTTTCTTACGCCATCCGGACGTGAAACAGATCCTATACCAACCCGTTTGACTCGCTTGGTATATTGGACCTATTATTTCTACCTAATGCATCAAAATAATAACTCTATCTGCTTCTAAAGTTAGCCAAAGAAAAGAGAATTGTACCATCATAACTGTTCTTACTGATGAACATTTGTGCGTTAATATAATATTCCCAGTTTCGTACTTTCGTCCCGTATGGCTGGCCCGTATCGCTTACAGTGTTGCGAACGTAATGTTTGTATTGTTTGATAAAACCTTTATCATATACTTTCCTTTTAGTTTTATGAATACCTAAACAAGTAACTTCAATTTTTGTAGTACGAAAGAGGTTTATTGTGCATAGAAATACGACAAATCTACAATTCTTGTGTCACGATGGTGCTCACGATGACCTCCCAAACTAACTATATAATTTTTAAATTTTTTTAATTGTGTCATTGCTGGCGTGCCTAAGACAGGTAGGTTCACAGGACATCACGTATAGACCAATAGGCGCCAAGCATGATTGATAACAGACGCAGGCGAAATTGCGTAGGTCCGCTAGTATGATATATTTACGACCAGAATCTGAACTTTTGTAAAACTTGTTTTTTTTTTAATTAGTTTTTAATCATTTAGTACTTATATGGTCTATAACCGCAAAACGACCCAATGCCTGACGTTCATGCTGCTGCAAATTAGCCATATTGAAACTATATACTGACTATTGACTGCACGGTTCGCCTAGTGGTTTAAGTGGTCGCCACACCGCTTCCTACTGCGCCTAGTGTTGTGGGTTCAAATCCTACATGGAACAACACTTTGTGTGATCCATAAATTGTTGTTCTAAGTCTGGGTGTACTTTGTGTCCGTTTCATGTATGTTTGTAATTCCCCCGCGACACAGGAATGTATATTCCTAATGCGGGAGTTGTCTTCAAAAAAAAAAAAAAATATATATATATATATACTATAAATCATAGCTGGAGAACATTTTTTCCATAAAAACTAGTATAACAACATTTTAAATAACAATATATTATAAAGGAAAGTAAAAATCCTTGCCTTTTTAAAATCAACGGTAAATTTATCACTTTGTATAGAACAAAGCTTCTATTTGACCGATTTTCTTAACGTAACATTTTGATTGGTGCTTAACCTCGGTTTTTTCCGAGTGGGTAGTTGAAATAGTTCTGGTTATTTAAACAAGGACCTTTGTTTAGTCGCTATGATGAAATAAGGACGCAGAAATCCCGACTCAGCGAAGGCGATAGCTCACACGACTGGGGGTTGGTTGAAGTATAGCATGTTTACTATTTCTGGTGTGAGTTTATTGCAAATCAATTCACTTTAGCGCCTTCAGAATTCAATCAGGCCAATCGCAACGCTCAGACCGAGATCACCGTTACGGTTGACGATTGAAGAAAAATGAAATAAACTTACACTGGGCCCCTCAGTATATCGTCTAGTTTGTATTGTATGAAATGCAGCAAACTCACAGTTCTATTCTAATACAACAACAGAATAAATATTTATTACCTCTATCGATTGCAATTCTGTCCGACACCAGGCTATTCATGCATTTTAAGTGGGCCAAGCGACTCAGTTCGGTCCAGCGACCGGTCAATATCACTTACGGTTAGAAATATCATCTATACATGAACAAGGTCGGAAATTTTGTATGGGCACTTTTGTTTAGAAATTTTTATAGCAAAGAGAGATCAGTGAGTAGACGGGTAACTTTATGGTGAGTGACTAGGGCAGTCAATGGATACCTGCAAGTTTCTATTCCCTAGATTCTTTGATGGATAGAGAAAGGGTGGCAGGTTAGTTTTATTGTTTTTTGAACACTGGTAAACACTGTTTTCTTTATCGGAATTAACTATTTCTTAGTTGGACCAGTTTTCTGTGTATCGTTAGATACAGACTGTCCTTCATTTATGAATGAATATCAGTGTCCATTTAAGTTATGACGCTTTTTTATTAAATAATAAATACACAAATAAATAAATAAATATTTCGGATATCTAACACACAACGCCATCTAGTCCCAAACTGTGCCACCGAGGCAGTCAAATTAACACTATTTTATAAAGTTGGGATAGTAATAAGGCGATTGATGGTTTGGTTGGACAGTTCACATGCTTGCGAATAATAATGATTACATTTATAGCATGACTTATAACTACAACTTTTTAAGTGTTCAGCTTTACTATCCCAACCTCATAATGTCTGATTCTTCAAACTGACTACACGGTTGGCCTGGTGGTTTCAGTGGTCGCCACACCGTTTCCTACTGCGCCAAGTGTTGTGGGTTCAAATCCTACATGGGACAACACTTTGTGTGATCCATAAATTGTTGTTCTAAGTCTGGGTGTACTTTGTGTCCGTCCGTCCGTCCGTCCATGTATGTTTGTAAAGATCTCCGCGACACAGGAATTTATATTCCTAATGCGGGAGCTGTCTTTTAAATAAAAAAAAAAATAGAAGTAAAAAAAAAAGGGAAAATGAAAACATAATGTTTGGGACAAGCGAGATTTTAACTACATAATAATAAGTCATATATTTTCCCAATTCGTAAAATTCACACCTATTATGCTTATATAACTTATTACTAATTAAGAACTTAAAAATGTAGCATAAAATTATAATAACATTGATCAGGTGTCATTAGGTCAATGACCTTAGCGGCACTTTGATTCTACATAAACAATATATAAATAAAACCGTATTAGGGGTGTCCGTTAATTTGTTCTCCATTCTTGAAATGCCTACATTTTGACAGCTAAAAAGTGTTTGAGTGGCTTTTGACACCCACACACGTCCTCCTTTGAGCATTTTATGTTAATAATAAATTATCGATATAACAATAAAAAAGTAAATAATGATAGACATATACATTTTGATTTGAACATAAAAACAATATATTTCGATTAAAAAATATTAATATTCTGATAAATCAAAGATAGAAATAGGGATTTGGGTTAGAAATTATTTTTAACCGACTTCAAAAAACGAGGTGGTTCTCAATTTTCTCAAGAACGACTGTATTTTGTATTTGTTTGTTGAAACTTTCGACTGGGAGAACCGATTTTGATGATTCTTTTTCATTTGACAGCTGTTTTTTTTTCTGTATGTTCCCGTTTTAATTTGGTCTAGTTCTTGGAGTCGTTTTTTATATTTTTTAAATAACTAGTCTTCTGTATTTCTTTATATTTTTTTACTACTACGACCGTCGTGATTACACCGACACTTTCTTAAGAGTGTTAATGAGGTATCATGTTAAACATATTTGACACTTTTGTGTTAAATATTGTTTAAAAACGTATACCAAAATATATTTATACCACACATAATTGAATTTCCGTCATTTTTTAGGAATGACATAATTTTGTGTGACTAATTCTACTGGTACTAAAACAAGGATAGAAAAAAATCACTATAAAATTAAAAAAAAACAGTCATGAATAATGCCAACAGAACCGCATTCAGAACATAAAGAAACAGTTATTTA
Organism: Hyphantria cunea; assembly: GCA_003709505.1. Classification (NCBI taxonomy): domain Eukaryota; kingdom Metazoa; phylum Arthropoda; class Insecta; order Lepidoptera; family Erebidae; genus Hyphantria; species Hyphantria cunea. Next base: position 1,141,260 of record PKRV01000563.1, on the reverse strand, counting down.
AGATCACCTTAAAAAATACAATAAACCTCTTTGCTTTTTATATGAAATGCGCGAAAAAGAAGTAAAACGATAACGCGACGATAACGCGAGTTCCATGATTTTAGTTCACCGAAAAAGTGCTCAACGCGTATAAAGCTTTAAAAAAATAAGTAATTCAAAAAATAAAAAAAATAGTACGCGTGATATTAAAACCTATAGACCAAAGTATGTTTCTCGTAGAATTAACGACGTTTATAAAACTTCCGTATGTTTTATTTTGTACTATTTATTACATACCGAAAAAGGGAAAACTCTTTTGAAAAATGGCCTCTATCTCTTACTTACTCTTTACATACCTACATACAACGGACACAAAGAACACCTTAACTCTAAACAATTTTTGGATCACACAAAGTGAAAACAAACTACTTTACATGCCTAACAAAAACTTTAAGACTGTAAATTTAAAGCTGAAAATAACACAAAATTGTTATTAAAAGTTAAATAATGTTGATGAATAAGAGGGCAAGTAGGATGCAGATTAATACTTAAGTAAATTCCAGTGTAACCACATATTTTAGCGGTCAGCGGCAATAAGAGACTTGTGTAAGTCTTATATTAAAACTAGCTTGCCCCGCAATATTAAATTACAGTGAACAGTTCTAGTTTACTCTTTAATGGATTTTGCTATTTATAAGAGTTTTATTAAAAGACTTTCAGATAGTTGACAGGTGTAGTGTATGCATTTATTCAGTCACTTCACTCAGTAACGCATTTATTTGAATGAGAAGGAAACATTATATCATCTCTAGTGCACGTGCAGTTATGACACAGTTCAGTCAATTGTGAGTTGCGGAGGTGAGTGGGCGCGTGTGGCTTAGAGCCGATTATTAATGGGTATACTATAGCTAGGTATATTGGTCCAGTGATTATTACTCTTGTCTGCTAAGCCTGAGGTCGCGAAATCGATTTCATCCCGGACCAAATTTTTTGTGATAAGCATGATCATTTATCTCGTTATTTAATAATAAAATGTATTTTTCATTTAGAAATATACATTTAAGTACTAATGACGCACGTTGCCTGCGTCTCAATTCAATTATGCTCGGCTCTTATTGGTCGAGGAATGAGGTTAACCATCCTATCTTAGGTAGATAGTTTATTTAGTTTAGAGTTAATTGTGTGCAACAACGTGACACGAGATTTATATATACTAAGAGTATGTTACCAGTCTGGTCACCAAAGCATAGGTACTGTCTAAATTGGGATCGGCGGTTATTACAACAGTTAAACCTGCCATAGAATGAAAGTATTCACACAAATTTCGATCGCAATTAATAAAAAGCTTTTTTTAAATGTATGTTTGTGGAGGTTAGTTACAATTATAACTATATCGCTTTATTATCATCTTTATATGTTGAAAATTATTTTCTTAATTACTTACACAAAGTAAAAATAGCCTGTAAATATTGTTAAATCTTCTGATGTACATCAACTTATCGCTAATCAGGCGTTCTCTTAGAACATATTCCATCAAAATAATATAAAATATTTAAATGTTATAATAAGTGATTAGAAAACTCTACAGTTGCGTAGAGATATCGCCTCCTTGGTAGTCCTCTATCGCCTTTACCATGGTGAGTGTTCTGAAGAGCTCTTCCAATTGATCCCCCCCTCTCCCTTCCTCTACAGAACAACACGTGCCGGCCTTAGAAGTCACCGTTTTAAAGTGGAAGACATACGTTCTGTACTCATCGCTTCGGTGCTTCCTTCCTGTGCCGAGCGGTCAAAACCTGGAACTCACTACCAGCGCACGTGTTTCCTTCCCACTATGATCCCGGGTCCTTTAAGCGGGGCGTGAAAGAGCATCTCACCAGGCCGCCATAGTGTGGGTTACCATGCTGCATTGTTCTTTTTCGCATTGAGGATGGTGACCACCACTCTTGGATTCTGCTCATGCTTTCCATCAGGCAGGGCAGAGTCATTTTGGCAGCTTAAATATAAAAAAAAACAAAAAAAAATCCCTTTTTACGAAAATATACCAACTGCGGAAAATAAATTTGTTACATTTAAAATTTATATGGATATGGGAGTGAAAAAATAAATGAGTTATGGTCAAATTTCGATAACTGGGCGTCCATTAGTTAATATGAATTCAAATAGCATTACTGTCTACAGTACAATAATGTATTCATTATTAATGAAATGTGGGACGGTTTTCTATTAAAGCTATTGCTCCCTTTGAATCAGATGAAAAGGAAGTGAAATCGGATTAGACGTGCTGTGGCCGACAGTGCGCCTTGAGAGACTTGATATTCAATAGTTTTATGTTATAACTATTTCTGCCTTTGTTTGGTTGCGTGGCTTGACGGGTATAACAGCTTTATGAATAAGAGTACTGAGCAATCGTTTTTTAGGAAGTTTTGTAGCAAATATATGAAAAGCGCAATATTGTATGCGTCGTTTGAAGGCAATATTTTTTCCTTTAGTCAATTTTTCTTATTGATACTTCGTTCCTATTCGGTGTAGCGCTATATTAAAAGAGATTATTTTTATCTATACTAATTTTATAAGGAAGTTAAGTTTCTAAATGTGTTTGTATGGTTGTAGTGTTAATCTTCGGAAGTACTGATTCGATCCTAAAAATTATTTCACTAACTGAAAGCGACACTATTCAGGAGTGATATAAGTCATATTTTATTATGATTGAAGCAAACATTCAGTAAAAAATAATAGCGTTTGTAATACAAGTCTAAGAAAAGCGGGCGGTTAACGCTTAACGAAGTGGGCACGGGTCGGCTAGCATATATGTAATATATATCTATAGGTACAATCAGACACTCAGACACAAGAAGAAAAGAAGACAACGATAGGACAATCAGACATATGGCCTTAACCCTCTCCTGAGAGGAGAACCGAGCCTAGCAGTGGGACATTATGCATTGTTGATGATTGATTGATGTTGATGAGATACAATCAGAGTCCAATTAAGAATTTGGTTATATGATAACCAAAAAAAATGAACAAAGAGCACTTAGTATTTCACAATAATATTCTCAATTATGTGCATTAACAAAATAAAAATAAACAGAAAATTTCTTGTTCAATCTAAAATTTAAAATATATAAACGTCTAACTATGATAATGAAGAAATTAATATTCATTCTGAGCATGACAGTGATTAGCGTCTCGGTACTAGATGCGTACGTTTAAATTGGTATTACTAGGTAGTGCCTTCTTGAACGGTATCAAGTTTAAATATACAGAATACGTAATTAAACACGTTTCATTTGATAATGAGGCCTCTGGTTGATCCAATTGTCTAAGGTATATTTGAAAAGTATTGTCCCTGTTTGGTATAACAATTAAGCAATAACAAATACCCGTAAGCAATACAGTTTAAATTGAATTATTTAGAATATTCTTCATTATACAATATCAAAACACTAAAAAACATGTTCCAATGTCTTAAATTTATAGATAGCATAAAATGAAATAGCGAATAAGAATAAATCAGTTTTATGAAATGTTATATTTTTTTTTTAATTTTGATGTACCCAGAGCCACTCTCTCGACTAAGACGAATCTATTGACACCGAAAAGACGTTTAGGCTCTAGGGCATGCCAAAGAAATATACATACACTCGAAAAACATAGCCCTCCTTCTTTGGGAGTCAGGTAAAAAGTAATCGATAAACGCACTTAGACATATAACAAAAGTATAAAATAAATAGGTATATAATTCTATTGCTACCTCTTAAATTAATTTCCTTTCCATTTCACCAAATGTTAGTTTTGATTTTATAATTGATTTAAGATAATCTTAGAACTGGCGATTGATTAACGGCATTGTACTTAATTTGTCAAATTCATTAATCAAACTTTCCACCACTTCATTTATTAATTTTACAATTGTTTTTAACAATAACAAGGCTTTCAACAACATTAAATTTGTGGTTCGCTTCGTAATTTCCATTCTGTGTATTAATTAGTTAACCATATTAAGCTGAGTATGGTAGCTTAATATGGTTAGCTGGTATAAGGGGTAATCAACTAGACGGTCCAACAAATAAAACGATAGTAAGGTCACGAACAAATAGCGCCTCTTGTGGATACTTGCAATTCTACTTCTCCTAGAACCTTGGATGAGGAGGGGGTCGGACCCGATCCGCCGCCGGCGAACCGGGCGACGGAGGCGCGCCTACCAGCGCCTCATGCCGCCCTGAGTGTGGCCGCGGATGGGCGGAACGGGTTTTCCCCCCCATCCGCTTAGAGGCCACCCGCGAGGGGGGGCGACGTAATGCGTGTGCCGTACGTCGCCCACCTTGAGAGTTTACCATCGGAGACGGAGCCCGCCTCAGTGCGGGCTGGCGCTGGGAGGGGTCCGGATGGCGTAAGAAAGCGGTTCCCGGATCCCTCCCGTCTCAGGCGCAGAGTGGCACACCGTGGTGGTTTAGTGGGTAGTCTGGCTG
>PKRV01000563.1:1076119-1136732 GCA_003709505.1 Hyphantria cunea | reverse complement strand
AAAAAAAAAAAAAAAAAGGAGGGGGGGGGTAAACAAAAGTACTGTCTAGTTTAAGTAAGTCTTGGTTTTGTTTCTCTATCTGGTTTTCATAGATATTATTTTTATTCATTGCTCATATATTCTCAGAATGGAGGAGGAATCTGAAGGTGGTATTGACGGGTTTGAGATTACCAACATTTTTAATTAATTTCATGTACTAAAACTAGTTCAAACTTAGCGCTTTCTGACAAAACCTGCCTAGTAAAAATTCTGTAATTTTTTTATCCCACAAGTAAAGAGTACTATAAGTACAGCTTTCTCACAAATCATTTTATTGTAGTTGCAACTATTTTGTGCCACGAAGATTAATGACGACCAATTTAGCGCCAGAAATGTATGAGCTGTCTCGAGAAATTCTCACAACAATTTACTATCATTTGCGAAGACAAATATAACTTTGTTGATTGTTTATCATTATTATTTAAATAAGTGGCGTAAAATTGGAGAGGTCTATGTCCAGCAGTGGACTGTGATAGGCTGATGATGGTGATAATGATGCTAGAAGTATTGGTTTTTTAAATATCTACAGGATAGATTATTTATTCTGTACTATGAGCTATAGCCACAGGATTTAATTTGCATGTGAAATTCGACCCAAAACAATAAGTTGCAGAAGTCAGGGAATCAATTTTGTTACAGTAAATGTAAATGCAAGTTTATTTATTGTCTAACATCTTGACCTTCTTCTAGTGAACTTTTACTAGAGGCGTTCGTCTGTGACTTCAGTTGTTAATGTCGATTTTCACCCGATTGTGCCATAAGAGGCTTATATTTTACGCTTTGCAGTCTCTTATTGACAGTGACAGTTTCTGATTTCTAAACTTTAGGTGCAATTTTCAAGTGGTGGGACATATATTTTCTTTATAATGGGCTCATTTTAATTCATTATCAAGCAGTTGTAAGAGACCAATGTCATGTTTCCGACCACAGTCTAACCTTGTGGCAAATTTCATTCGAAAATCTTCAGTCGCTCGGACGTACCTTTTATTTACTGATGGTCGAAGTCGAAATTCGACCATTAATCATTAAACTTTTAAGCTTTTTGAAGTTTTTATTTCACATGTTTAATATACAGATGATAGTAGTGAAATTTAATCTCTTCCTATTCAAAGTTAAAAATCAAAGACTATATTCTCAAATATTTAATTCACAAGTTTTCGTAACATCGGTCCGATGTGTTATTACCAGCCCGCAGGCATATCTAAATAGAGGGAGCCAAATTTCTTCTACGCAGTTAAGTTAGGGCAAATTGAATTACTGAGTGATGCTGAGGCTCTCACGTCTAGCTTATAGATACGTGATGCATGTACAGCGACGAAATAACGTGGATGATATTGCTTTATCGAATCACAATAATATTACAATATTCTTGAAAGAAATTGATAGTGCTCTTTCTATAAACATAGTTGTGATATTGGAGAAATATAAGTACCTTTTCATAGTATGTAGATATTTTTTAGGGCACAGTAATATAAATAAATTAACCTATTATACGTGGTTGGTGATCACTACTGGATATACACTTAGTTTTGGAAAGGAGGTTTTGACCTACAGACGGATTAGTATAGGAATTTCAAGTTATCCTTCTCTTACTGTGTTTTACGTAGTTTGAAAGACCCTTGGGTGTTATAATAACTATTATAACACCCACGGGACGAAAAGGATGGTGACACTTAGTATTTTTAATCCGTCACCAGACGGATTGACATTACGTATCATAATTCTAAATGCTCAATGTCAAATTGTTTATTATTGTCGTGTACCACGCCTACTATATTTTAATATTTGTTTACTCTCTCTTGGGCCTAGTATAAAGTAGCTTTGTAGCGTTGTTTACGGGAGGTTGTGCGGTCTTTGTTATTGTTTACATATTATGCAAATTGTTATTGATAAATTTTGTACAACAACCTGGACTTGAGAAAATAGGGGACCAAAATAAACTGCCAAATAGGTTTTTGCAATGAGATTATAATTTTGGGGTGTATATGTAGTAGTGGGTATTTTTTTGTAAAGCGACTATGAACTCTCGCAATGGAGTAGTTTCCGTGGTTGATATTTTTTTTGTAATTCAATGCATTTAATAAACAATCTTATAAAGAGCATTAGAAAAATATAACTCCCGTACTAAGAATATATCCCGTGTTGCGAGGGACTTCACAAACATTTATTATATTACAGATATAAATAAAATAAAGAACTACAATCACATAAAAAAGAACTGCACCGATTATGACCACTTCCGCAAAGTATGATATTTTACCATAGAATAAAGAGTACTTTACCAGATCACCGATCTACAGAAATAACAAGCGTGAAACGTTCAATTATCTATGATCACCGTTCAGTTAGAAGACCCGTTGATACTTCCTGATTTGATATATATTTATCAGTTGTTTCTCTCGTTGTTCCAAGAGACAGTTTAGCCGTAAGGGATAATCAGCGTGATCGTGAACACCGTAAGGATAATTGATTGAGGCATGGCGTGTAATGCAACGGCTCGAGAATATCACTGTAGTTAATTTGCAGTTAATGTTCATCATAATAATCTAGTGTTTTTCATAGCAGAATATGGTATGAAATACACTACATAGATTATTATTATTACAATGAAGTTCAAATTTTGACGCGAATGTACAAATAACTCCAAATATCGTTTTATATTTTCGTTTTAAATTTGTTTTGTTCCTTATTGTTCATTATGGAAAAAACAAAATGCTTCAGCAAAACGTGACAGTCAGTGAAAATTGTGATTTAATATGAACCTTGGATACTGTTCTCAGTTCAGTTTCTCCACAACATCAGCCATTTATCCCGACAGAGATAAATTGGAAACGATAAATCGTTACTTTTATAAAAATCGTAGCAATCTAAGTCGATACTCACGGAAGTCTACTTCAATTTACGAAGACAGGAACATCCTTCAATGTCGACTAAAGTGTGTCGCCGTCATGGGACTAACGAACCAAGGTGCAATCTCCGCCGACTTACAAGTTAGTCACCAAGTTTGTAATGTGTTCGATCGTGGCTCTATCGACAATTTAGGACAACAAAGGCATAGACTTCTCGAACTAAATATTCGGTTACTGTTTACTTACACTTAATAAGCTTATATATTATTAGAAAGTAGATTTCAGTAGTTGACTCGGAGGATAATCGTCATCGTGTGTTAAATTGGAAGTTTGTAAGTTTCGCTATGGCATTAATTTTTTTTTAAACACAAATAAAAAGTAACGAGGATGTTTGACCATTTGATTGTGGGAGAGACATGCTTCATTATACATAGGACGACTTAAACTAACTATAATTCTGAATGTCTTCTGAGTTTCAGTGAGGTGATCATTAGGAATAATAGTCGCATACCATTGGCTGCCCAGTGTCTTGGTTTCTTTTTCATACCTTTAAAATATTCTTACTTGCTAAATATTTAACTTGAATTTCAGGAATGGATTTCAGTTAAAAACATATTTAGTCAAAGCTTCAGTCTTCGGCTTTTTATCGCAAGCTATATATCAATATCTTACATATATGCTACCACTGATTAAAATTTGCTCTATCACCAGTGTAAAAATCGAACAATACATTTATCGAGACATCGTTTACCCAACGAAATAAAAGCCCTAATGGTATTCATTTATTTACGATTATCGGCTAGAATTACTTGAATCTAAGGTAAGTAGCTATAAAAGAAATGGAAAGCTAAGATACCTTAGGTAATAAAAATAGATGATAGTTGTTGTTCCAAATACTGGTCTGTAATATAGGTTTATGCTTGTATTAGTGGATATCGAAGTGTTGATTAAGCCTCAGGGATAAACTGTGTGAGGTACAGCATCCATTATGACCGAAGTTTATTGGGAATATTCCCAGTTAGATTATGAAAGACGATATAGTGTATGAAGTGTTTTTTGATGGAATAGAGTGGTATTTATTGCTCTCATTAAAAATAACTATGAGTTCGTTATCTCATTTCATGTGTCGAGTTTTGTGGATTTCGGTACTATGTGAGAGAATTGCGGAATGAAATTGGTAGTTGGGTGAAATCATAATTGAATATTTCACCTTTGATTACCAAGAAAAAGAAACTATTCCTCAGCATTAACCTACAGACAGGCTTAGAAAGTATTTTTTCAATTTTCAATTTTTTAAAAATACAATTTCTTATTTATGTAAGTACTTTTAACTGCAGATCCACCTGCGTATATTTCGGATACATCGGTAATCATTTTTAGAATTTAGGTATGGTCTATGATGAACATAATTTAATTTTCTGTTAGTAAAATAATTTTTGAAATCAGTTTCGATTCTCTCTCATAGATTACTTCTTACAAACTTACATTTTTAAACTGTTATAATGTTAGTACATATTATTAAAATATATAATGCTTACTTACTATATAATTATTTTATGAATACAGTATATACAATTTTTTTTGTCTAATTTTAGTTAAATTTCTGAAGTAAATGTAATAAGCAAAAACAAACAAAATAGTTTCTGTGATAACATCGTAATGCAAAATAGTATTTTAAAGTTGACTAACTCTTTGGAATACAGAGTGGCCTTTTAAGCAGAGGCAATGAAAATGGGCTAATGTGGCCGAAGTAGTTTCAATGAGAGGCACGTCAAGTACTAGAGGGATAAAATTTACATGCATTTTATTAATTTTAGTTAGTATATTGTTTCAATCTAGCTTTTATCGCTTGCTCTGCTAAGTTTTTTTTTGTTTGATATTTTTTTTTTACGACTCCCGCATTAGGAATGTATATTATTACGCGGATCTTTACAAACATACATGAAAAGGATACAAAGTACACCCAGACTTAGAACAATAATTTATGGATCACACAAAGTATTGTCCCATGTAGGATTTGAACCCACAACACTTGGCGTAGTAGGAAGTGGTGTGGCGACCACTGAAACCACTAGGCCAACCGTGTAGTCAACAAAGTTAGTAGCTAGATGGCAATGTGTGTCAGATGTCCGAATGTCTGAATGAAAACTCAAAAAATCTGTAAATCCATTAATTATGGTCGTATTTCTAACACTGGGCGCCTACTATAATTTATAATTATTTAATATTAGCTAGCCTGGCGAACTTCGTACCGTCATACTCATTTTAGTGTCAATTTTCTTAATGTCCGAAAAACTTATTTCACCCGATTAACCTGTGTTGACTTCCTGCAGGGTCGTAGTGTATACGACTAAGCGGACAAAGAAAATATAACACCTCCAGTTTTTTTTTTCTATACCAACCTTGTCCTCACAATAACAAACCCTTTTAAAAGAATCATCCATTTTGGTGAAGAAGATCAAAAGTTATTCGGTTACATACATTTTTGTGATTCATTTTTGTTTATATATTTTAGATGAAATGAGTTTCAAAGTTGACTTGATGACTGTGTATTCAAACAGCTAAAATACAATTGAGGAATGACCAATGACGAAGAAGAATATTATTCTAAAATATATTTATAAAGCAAAATAAAATAAAAATGTTAACCCTAATATTTTTTGCTACCATCAGCTCACCTTCAGTTTTTTCATTTTAAAATCAGGTTAGTAGTAATTTGTTAAGAACTTAATACACATTTTAAATGTGTGTTAAGTTTAGTTAAGTTACATATTTTGGAACCGAATGTATCATATTTTTATAGATTTTTTTTAAAAATTTTGGAACCGAAGGTATCATATTTTTATAATATTTTTTTAAGAATTTCACAGGTTACAATTTTTTCAGTATTCAGAATATTACAATAAAAAGCTACATTATGTAATCAACTTATCGAGATCAGGTCATTATCACTGTTGTTCTTCTCTGGAAGCGTTAATTCAATGTACCCTCAGGAATACGTTGGATTGTAGCCAAAATGTTTGTTGGCTTTTATAACGAACTGTGGCAACGTTACGAAAATGGGGCTTTTAGTATCCTGCTAATAGCACTGCCTTAGTTATACCGCATCAAAAATGTTTGATGTTGTTTTAACATGTAAGTACGTAAAAGACTTTGACGTCAAAAGAAAACTCTTTTTATTTTCATTTGAGATAAATAAAAAAAGTTGCGTAATGTTCTAGCTTCTTCATTTAAACAGAAAAATATTCTTGCATAGCTTTTTTCTTATAAAGGCTTTTAATATAACGTTAACATCTGTTAAAACATCTTGTGTCTATATATTTTGGATACATACGTAATATTTGTAGTCACCTATTTCTGTCTGAAATTTACCGTGGAAGAGCCAGGCTTCGGTATGCATGGGCCGGCTCGACCGGAGTGATACCACGGCTTCACAGAAAAACGGTGTGAAACAACGCCTACGCTGTGTTTCACCGAGTGAGTGAGGATACCGGAGGCCCATAATCCAACCTTTCCCCTCATCCCCCTCCCCATCCCCCAAGGCCGGCAATGCACCTGTGACGCCTCTAGTGTTACAGGTGTCCATCTGCTCGTTTGCCCCCTAATCCATAAAAAAAAAGAAAAGACAGAACTTGCCCGACTATTTAATCTTATGGAACGCAATTTGATCTCTTTGTAGTACAACATTAAATCTTATTCATTAAGCATAGTTTTCATGAACGCTTTTCTTTCCAATTTATATCCAATAACACCCAAATCATGGAATCATCACTTTTAAGGTATTTATTACAAATTTCATGACTTTATTAGCGTGATTAGTAGTATGAAATTATAAGTTTCTAGCACCAATAGTCTTTTAGATACAGTATGGACAGATGGACACACACACGGACAAGATGAAATTATAAGGGTTTCTTTTTTATATAATAAATATTTCCAATTGTACTTCTCTTTTATTACTTAAAAAAATAGATATATATTTTAGATTTCAATTTAAGTATGAACTGACACTTTATCTAGATTTTCAATAAAACCTCTCTGTGGAATAAACTCAAGGTCGAATCTACAATATTATCTGTACCAACAAATGATATTTGAATAGATTTATACTAAGTGCTTCAATTTAGGATACTTATTCTGCGTTCACTTCGACGAGCAATTGATTTCGCTATAAATCGTCTTTTCCAGGTATATATTCATTATTTAGTTACATACCTTCTTTTGAGCTGTTCGTTTATGTAGTATATTAGTTTGCACTAAATTAGAATAAAGACTAAGATGGCCTTGGGCGATAGTTAACATTGTGAACCAATTCCATTATCTATATATAAAAGCTTCTTTCTTCTACTCCTGTCTAATCTGGCGACGTCGGAATCATCAAGAACCATAATATGAATGTAAATAAGAGGGTAAGAGGGTACAATTTCAATTAACACATCTGGTCTATTAATAAATTCATCCCTCCAAAGGCTCAAGGGCAAATATCTTTAAATGTTACGGTAGGAACATTGACAGTACATCAGGGTTATCTTTGATTAATAACGAATATTTAATGAGATATTTATTATTATTTCTTAGAGTATACATGGATGCTTAGATGGCATGAGTTTAGATTTGTTAAATGGGTTCTTAGAACTTTAGTTATCGTTAAAAATTAAAAGATTTTTTTTAAAATTTTTGGTATTATGTGGTCACTAAACAACAAACAAACTGTGTTAAGTACATACTTAAAACATCGATTTTAGAAATATGCATTAGTGTTTGGCAATACCACATTTTTCTATAACATTTAAGTCGGTCAATCGATTGTTAATTTCAGAATATAACTCGTTTAAAAAGTAGATAGAAAACCAATAACAATAAAAAGTATTGTTATAAATATTTTAAACATGAGATAAACATCTAAACTTTCTTTTTATTTTGATCTGTCACATATTTAACCTTAAAAAGTAAAAGGCTTCCACATTAGTGGTCAATAAACCCATTGTCATACGAAATTCTGAATAAAAAGACTTTCTTGTTTCCTTCGTAGTGAGTCATCAGAGAAATCGGCTGAGCATTGTTGACTGTCCCAAAGGTATATATCGTTTAGGAAAAATGACAGAGAAAGGTATAGGATATGTATACTAATACATATATTGGTATATTGTACTTTAGGCAAATAATTTCAGTCAAATAAAGGGAATTGACTTTGTTATTTGAAAACGAAGACACTTGTTCTATTTAATGTTTTACTATTTTTTTATGGCTTTTTTGGGAATATTTCTCAGTCAATACATCAAGTTTTTCTGATAAACACTACATCTTCCATGAATTTCTTCCTTGGAGACTTTTATTTAGTATTTTTTTTTTTACCATTTTACTTGATAATGCGTTAAGTAGGTACAGCGTGAAGGTGTATCAAACAAAATCATATTGTCAGTAAAATATTTATTAAAACTTGCTGGTACCACACATTAATCCACAGTATATAATACATTTTCATTATTTCTATAATGACGTAAAGTTGTTCGTAGTAAGTAAAACAAATAATATAATGAATATTTCTTTACTTCATTCGATTTGATTTTTATGTACATACTTTTTAACTCTGGTAAGAATATGTCTATACAACAAAACAAAACTCAAGTTGATAAAAAAAAGCTCATACGACACACCTCGCTAATGACCTCATAGCCGACACAGCTAGTTTGGTAAAACAAATAAACGAAAAACATTTAAATTACCGACGAACTCACTAATAGTAAAGTATTCAAAGTTAAGACCACTTATTTAACAATACGCCTGTTATATAATTTGTATTTGGTCTCAAGTCTGCTCTTGAATAGCCTTTAGGAATAGTTGAGTATCTTAAAGGATTTTATTATATGAATAGGAATAAAACAAAGCATTTCAGGACTGACTACAGTATAAATGTCTTTGAAACATTTTCATTTAACGGCAGCCATCTTATTGCTGTATAATTTTGTACGTATGTTTATAGTGAACTCTTTCTCGTTCTACTAAAAAAACTATAAAGTCTTGAAAGTTACCACTGTGTATTTAGGATGGCGACACAAGTTCTGTCAGGAAAATAAATGAAGAAGTTTTTTCTAAAACTTTTTATTCTTTGTAAGGAACTGTTGAGAAATATGATAGTATTGCAATCTGTTGTATACCACGGAAAATCTCAAAATGTAACTGTTGAAGAATGAACAATATAGTCAATGTTTTCCAATCAGTATATATTATTTCATCACTTGATTGCAGTATCAATATTTGCCATGCAGTTCGCAATTATACAAATTGATAGAAGTTCGAAATAACACAACGAAATAAACTTTAATAAAACGAATGGTTGCACTGTTGAGAAATATTATGTTGTCTCAAATCGAGTGATTTAACAACTACGAAATTGTGACTTTCGACTTAAGAACTGAGAAATTTTATTCCTACAATCCGAAAGTTCCTACAGCGAACGACTTGAGTAGAGTAAGTACTAATGTAATTTTCTTATTCGACAGCGTAGCGTTAAAATAACGTAATAATGAATTGTTTGACGCAGAAGTTGCGAATTCATTCGGGAATAATTAAAGTATACTTTATCAGTATACCTAGTTCGTAATTAGTTCGTTGAGAAAGGCTAATAAAATTAAAACTTTATCGTTTGTGCACTGTTTATATTTTATGTATACATAGCTACTAAGTACTTCATTTCCAATTAATATGTTTAAAAGATCCATAATTAATAGCAAATGAGATGCTTTACCAGAGTTGCAGAACACCGGTGTTAATTGGTTTTTAATCGAAGAATTGAAATAATTTTAATTTGACCCTCTACTTCTTAAGTCTGTGTTGGGAGACACCTAAAGGAAGCTAACACACTACGGACATAGCAGACAGAAATATTTAATAGCCAAGACACAATTTCGGAAGCCTAACACATGTAAGCAAACCACTGTATATATATATATATATTTGTATATATACTGAGTGTTTTTTTGTTTTTTTCGTTAGTACGTTAGCTTTTGAAGCATTTTAATAAAACGATATTCAGGTGGTAACAGCTTGCACACAGTTAACCATTCACGTAATACTAATACTATTGTACCTAAAAATCTGACTTTTAAAATGATGGCCGTGAGTTTATTTGCCAGTATTCTTCTCATAGGGCCCTACGCATTTTGGAAACTGGAAGTTATGGATCGACACAGGCAGGCAGTGAATTTTGGTGTTTTCACGTAATCCACCTTGACAATTGAGTACATCTGGCGTCTGTTTGTGTGGATCTATGATTCTTATCTATAGCTTCAATTTAACATTCATAAATTTCACTTAGTGCCTTAATTGAATGAATGATTTTGAATTTGAATTTGATTTCTATATTTTTAGACTTAAGTTTGAAGTACTTGCCCGGAAAAATAAGTTACAGACTTCACAAAAAATCACCTAAACTAAATAAATAAGCATATATAACCATCATAGAGTACAGTTACTGAACTGTCCACTAAAACACACTTTATGAGCGCACTGTAAATTACATAAACAAATGTCAAACAAACTCAAGTGTTTTACAACATCTTATGTCCCGTTAGTACGGGACAAGACCTCATTTCGTGACCATAAATGAGAAATGTGTGACTGAGCATTAGTCTGACTAATTTGTAAAGGCACAGATTATAAATAATAACTACAAATTGTGTAGTGCGAAATAACTTTGGAATGAGGTTGAATACAAGTTTGTTTCACAAATTCATAAAGCAATTCTAGAGTCTATTTTAATTATTTTAATAGTAATATTTATAGCAGACATAAGCCTAAGAGCTAAGTTGCATCAATTAGTGTGATATTACTTAATATATGTACTTTTTAGTTACGCTCATCGTGGAATACAAAATAATAGCATTTTAAAGCTACCGTTAATTTGATGAAATAGACACCACTTACGAAGTCTTTCCAGTCCCCAACACGCACTTGGCCAGCGTGGGGACGTATGGCCTTAACCCTCTCCTGATAGGAGATCCGAGTCCAGCAGTGGGACATTATGGATTATTGATGATGATGATGATGATATGTACTTTACTGTGTACTAAAATAATACTAAATTGCCAGTGTTTTGAGAGATTTCATTCTTAGTTTAATGAGTTTCGTCTCGAAGGATCATCGGACACATACGGCACATACGGCGCTTCTAGTGATAACCTCACGGAAGTTTTTGCTTGTTCATGTCAATTAATAACTTTCATGAAACGTAGTCTAAAATATTTCTAATTTGCAATCCGAAGATTGGAACTTTACCCAAAATCTATAAAAAGAATATAAAAATACTCCAATTTTAGACAATCTTATCATAGTATAAAATAAAGTCGCTTCCGCTGTCTGTTCGGTTAGTTCTTTTAAATTACTCAAATAGTTTTGATATATTAGTTCAGTTATTGATAGGGTGATTGAAGGCGAAATTTGCATATACTATGTGTAATACATGCATAGTAGAGTAGAAATAGATAAGAAAATACGAGAGATATAAAGAGAATGAATGCGAAGCTTACAGCTATAGTTTGTGATAAAAATGTAACAAATTATTAAGATTAATTCGCAAAACCGTAATGCACAAGATTTTTTTTTTAATTTGGTTAAAAAAAAGCTTTTTGAATTGCATACAATGTAATTGTAAGTCGTACTAGCTAAGTAGCAATCTCAATCTAAACACTTAATAAATCAAATCTACGGGTTCATTGCGTCCACACTTGTGCAGAACCCATTCGATAAAATAAAAATTTACCATGAAAGGTATTGAGGCAATTTCGAAGTTATCCTGTAAATTTGCATGATATTCTTTAGTGAAAGAAAAATATAAATCAAGATTGAGCTTGATTATATTTTTAAATTCAAATAATATAAAAATATGTCACAAAAGAGATGTGGAACATATATTACATAATTACATAAAAATCAAAATTTAATGAGACTTTAATATGGTATAGGGGGTCAAGAGAGAAGACAAATCACCTGATAGTAAGTGACCACCATCACCAATGGCCCGTGCATTTCATTAACAATCACAAGTGCGTTAACACTCTCATAAGTCTCAGGCTCACGGAGAAAGGGAGTTTAGGACTCCAGTAAGCTCGTTCATTTGATGAAACCTAACAAAAATATTGTTTAATGGTGATTTTCTATGAAGCTATAGTTACTTGAGATTCAATCCCGCATGTCCCAAAAAACCACACATAGAAACGTTCTGGCCAAACCGACTGATTTGTGTCGAAGTATGTGCATCCCATGATAAAGTCAAGATATGCTAGCGACAGCAAAACATTCTTCAGTAATAACTTAAATGTTTTAAAAATAAATTAAATATTGAGAAAGTGATAGGCAACAACGGTATCTAGATGCATTATGGAATATCGCGAACGGTGTAGTAACAATGTCTGATGCATCATTTAAATCATTAAACGTGTTCGTGCATAACGAAGTAGCGTGCAATGAATCATTGCGGTATCGGGAAGCGAAGGCTACTAAACACTATTATTAATTGGAAGAGGAATGATCGCAATGACAGCGAATTTGTAATAGAAATTATGTAATGGTACATGTACTAGTATCTGCTTTTTCACTTCTTGAACTGTTCAAGATAACGAAATTGACTAATAGAGAATATCCCTGGCATTAGGTTTATCTAGACACCAAATATGAATAAAATGTCAAATTGATGCTTATGTAAAAGTGAGGAAGCACAAAGAACGAAATATAAAGACGCAATTAGAAATAATCTTATAAATAATCTACAAAAATAACAATATGAATATTGTTATTCTGCGAAATCTCACGACTACGGAGTTCTTCCATGCAAATAATGTCAAGCATACAAAGTTAGACCAAGTAAAATTCAGCAAATCACTGTCATTCATTAGAAAATATGTACATAAAGTTTTGGAGAACCCTCAAAATCCAAACTAAGGTACTTGACCCTATTATCGTAGTCTAAAACAATACTAGAAGTTGCCAAACAAAAGTCAAGATGTCTGAAAGTAAACTTAAAAGTAACGGCATTTTCAAGGGTCAATTACCCCGTTCAAGAATCTCGCGTATGTTTGCGGAAAAAAGTAATAATTATATATACTGCACTGCTATTTGTCAGTTGTAAGTTCGTGGGATAGATGTTGGTCACGAATTAAAAATTACTCTAGACATGAGGTTATACGAGAACACCATGGGAGAGCCACGCTTCGGCATGCACGGGCTGGTTCGACCGGAGTGATACCACGGCCTCACAGAAAACCGATGTGAAACAGCGCCTGCCCTGTGTTTCACCGAGTGAGTGAGGATACCGGAGGCCCATAATCCAACCCTTCCCCTCATCCTCCTTCCCATCCCCAAGGCCGGCAACGTACTTGTGACGCCTCTGCTCTGGTGTTACGGGTGTTCATGGGCGGCGGTAATCGCTTACCATCAGGCGATACGTCTGCTCGTTTGCCACCTATTCCATAAAAAAATAATACGAAATTGCATGGAAATAAACGAACGTCCGCAACGACCTGCAGCCAAGAGTCGAGTTCTTTGACGGTCTTTGTACTGTGACCACAATTAAGAAGGGAGAGGGCCCTGGCAGCATCACTCACTCTGTCAAGTTCAGAGAAAAAAATCGCTCGACTCTTGTTTACTGTGACGTCATGTTATAACTCCAATCGATTCGAAACACAGAAAAATAATATACAGACAGTTACTTATCGCAGAATATATTTTTTCTGGATGTGAATCGAATCCACAAAGTCAACGTAACAACCAATAACCATTAGACCGACAAGCCCGTCAATGGATGTGTCAAATTATTATTATTATTATACTAGCCTATCCCTACCGTCGGAGAGCCATGCTTCGGCATGAATGGGGTGGCTCGACCGGAGTGACACCACGCCCTCACAGAAAATCGATGTGAAACAGCTTGCGCTGTGTTTTACCAAATGAGTGAGGATGCCGAAGGCCCGTACTCCATACCCTGCCCCCATTCTCTTCCCCATCTCCCAAAAGCCGGCACGCACTTGTGACGCCTCTGGTGTTGAGGGTGTCTATGGGCAGTGGTAATCGCTTACCATCAGGCGTCCCTAAAAGTCTGCTCATTTGCCATACTCCATATTAAAAATATATTAAGCGCTCTTAGAACATCTGTTCTAAATTTTCGAAAAAAAATATTTTAATATTTGTACCCGTCTTAGTTTGCTACGGGTAGTGTACAACAGCAGACTTCGAAAATTCGAATACATATAAGATCCATAATTAATAACAAATGGGATGGTTTACCAGAGTTGCAGAACACCAGTGTTAATTGGATTTTAATCGAAGAATTGAAATAATTTTAATTTGACCCTCTACTTCTCAAGTCTGTGTTGGGAGACACCTAAAGGAAGCTAACACACTACGGACATAGCAGACAGAAATATTTAATAGCCAAGACACAATTTCGAAAGCCTAACATATGTAAGCAAACCGATGTATATATATATATATACATATATATATATATATATATATATATTTGTATATATATCATGTATGTTGTTTTTTGTTTGATTATTATATGATACCATTAAAGATCTGAACTTAAACATAGAAATCATTCAAGGTGCACATCTACTTACATTCAGTTGTAAAATCTACTGTTAAAAATAATTCGTGACTGGATTAAGAGGCTAGAGTTGCAGTTGAACGAACTTAATTAATAGTATTGCCTAAAGCATCGCTGACTATGCCGACCAGTCACCCCAAGCAGCACCCGTTCACGAATATGACACATGGACCAGCCATCGTCTCTCTCGCCGTATCAGATGGAAAGAAAAGACCCGCCCCACGACGACAATCAATGTCAATGTCGATTAAAATGTTTTTTGCTTTAATATACATTTGCGAATCTAACCTGACACGTTAACTATATTATTGTGTGTTTAGTAGTTATACCTTATTCGATTATTTGTAGCTTATTGGAAATATTAGACTTAAGTTTGTATATTAGATACTATTTTTATTTATTGATAATTCATTTTTACCTTTATTCAAAATACTGGAGAGAATTTTATAGAGAATCTTACCAAGAGCTTTCAGGTTTAATAGACTGAACTATACTAAAGTCATTGATTTATTTTATAGTAGCGCCATCTATGTCCAGAATATTATGTCTTTAGACACTAACTGTCATAATAATTTAGTCATATTATGTATATTTAAGTATGTAATTTAATTTTCAATATTAAGACTGCCTTTTTTCTAGATACACAGCGAAGCGTCGTACCTAGTTAACGTAATATTTCTTATATAGTTTTAGCTGTATTAATTAAAATAAATAAAACCTCTTTAAGGTTTTTTAATTTTTTTGCATTAATGATCTATAAAGTAAACTATTTGACATGAGGTTCTTCTTAGGAAATAAATTTGCAATATTATTTTTCTATACCACCTCTTTTTGTGCGGAAATCCCCTTGATTACCACCAACTGCTGGTTATGTCGGACTCGAACCGACTAAAAACCGTACACCATCTCGAGTACTAGAAGCTGGGGAACCAGGTGTACCCTTTAAAGTAAATCCCTGGACCCCGACGTACCTCGGGCGACCCACGGATTGATATATAGTACATTGTATGGGTATAGGGTCCATGTCAGTTCTTTTTCTCTCTGCAGCGCTGATATCCTGCGAAATTTGCTCCCTCAGTCAGCTTATATTATAGTCATTAAGGTTGTAAGAAGTGTAAGAAGTTAGACGAAGTGTAACTTTGGTATTATACGACAGTTCTGTTTCTTTACTTTGAACTTTGTTCGTGTTCTCTGAGTGTCTTGCTTACAAGACTTGTTTGAATTTAGATCAAACATATGTGAAAGAAATGTAAAATTCTATTCAATTACTCAAAAGTGTTGAGACTTACTTAACTATTTTTGATTTATTACAAAGTGATATTTTGCAGGATCATTCTGAAAGGCAAGACTCTAAAAGGCAGGACAAGATATAAGAAATTTTAATTCGTCTCAGTAGCTTTTCTAAGATGGCCCACAATAATCAGATTTATTTTTAATTTTTGATACTATGGAAGAACGGGTGTCAGGTCCCTCCAACACAAAGTGAGGATCCCCCGACCAGGCGTGGTGAACATGCCTGGCGGGCCACTGCCCAGCGGTTGATGTTGGGAAGTTGTATATACGTTAATCGGCGCGAGAACTTCTATTGCGCGATGTAGTATTGGTAGCTTCTTCGTGCATTACGTTACTCCGTAGTTCAGTGTATCTTCGGTGGATGGCGTTGTCATATATTTATGTTGCCGCTGTATGTGGAAGTCACCACCATACTTTGCAAAATGCTAAAAATAAACGTAAAACAAAACTCCGAAGTAAAAATGTTATGGAGTTAGATTCTAGCAAGAAAATATTGTACTGTATAATATCGAATAACTATGATTTTTATTTGGTTTTTATAAGACAGCGACCTGATCCGGCAAACGCTGTTTCACCATATATAATTTCTTTTGTTTAAAAAAAATATTCGGTGTGGGTCACCCTTATCAATTCAAGCTATGAAAAATAGATGTTGGCCGATTCTCAGACCTACCCAATATGCACACAAAATTTCATAAAAATCGGTCCAGTCGTTTCTGAGGAGTTTGGTAACAAACACCGCCGAACTTTATATATTAAACTAGCCGAGCCCCGCGTGCGAAACGCCACGGGGCGAAAGTCCCGTCTAAATCGATTCAGCCGATCCAGGGATTACTAAACAGACAGGCAGACAAAAAATTTAGATAATGTTATTTTGGTATATGTACCGTCTATACATACACATGCATTTAGAAAAAGCGATTATTTTAATATTACAAACAGACTCTCCACTTTTATTTACTTGAATAGATTTTTTCTTGTAACTTAAAAAAAAAGTACTGAAGTAATCTATTTTGTTTGTTATTGTACCAGAAATACTATGACACTTCTCTCATAAATTCACAATGACGATCTTAAAACTGATAGAATCCCAAATATAACGGCCACGCTAATTAATTCCAACAATATTCAAATATGCATGTCCCAATAACTCAAGTTTGGTACTTGCCCTTCTTTGAAGAGTACTGAAGCAGTTAATGCTTCTATAAATTGAAGTTGCCGAGCACAAATTACTCGGGTACCTTGGCTAATAGCCAGCTATCGTAAGTATAACTATCACCTCTAATCGGCCACTTGCTCATCAAATATACTAATGGCTCTTTTTGTTCACTTTATAGTGTTTTTTTATACTCAATCGAGATAATTCGAAATTCAGTGTCGTCATTCTTCGACACCTGGAGTCAGTAACTATTAGCAAGTTATTTATAATGTATACAGCAAATTTACGCTTTTTATCACTTTTTATAGTTGTACATAATATACCTACCCATATTACAGCACGTAGCAATTCTTGTATATATATATATATACAAGAATCTGAAGAAGAAGAAACTGAATCTTGGAAACGGCACCAATGATTTTCATGAAATTTTGTATGCAGAGGGTTTCGGGGGCAATTAATAGCTAACATTCATTTTTAGAAAATTTCCCAAAAATAATACTGGGCATTCAGGTACTCTATTAATTAATTAAATACACGTTAAGTACATTACATTATATTTCTAACTTAAAGAAAGAGCTTTTAAATTTCATGGTAGCATCTATAAATGTGTGTTTTGGTTATTTTTAGAAACAATCTCGTACTCGTACTTATAACATTGGCCAACCCTCTGAATATTTGAAGCAGTGACAAAGAGCGAAATATATGTTGGCTTATATTAGGAACATATTTGGACAAAGATGTTTAAACTCGTCTAAGTATAGTTGCTGTTTAGTAGCTATTTAATAATGAAGAATAGAAGGCCCACTAGCGCGCAGGGCATCAATGTCAAACGTCGGTAATACCTATTGTTGAAATATTTGTAGCTCTCAGCTACAAATATTTTAAACAATACATTAATCGCCTCGCCTGATTTTGTAAAGTTTTGGGACGGCAGAAGTATTTTAGCACAATAGACAGTTGGTGGCTTTCAAAGTCATCCTATGTCCTAACTTCTCTTCAGAAATGTTCGATGAGATTTTTATTGAAATTGAACTTCAGGATAGTGCCGGATTGTATTGATTTAGCATGTATTTAGAGTTTGTGTACAGAGATTAATAGATTTCAGGAGAATTATATCCTTTATTGGGACTAAAACGGCACAAAAAATTTAGGTGTGTAAAGTAAATTTAAAGTCATGTGGCACAAACATTTAAAAAAACTTAGTTTTATTTCGAACCGTGTGCTGTGTTTTCATTCCACAAGTATTCAAATCTAGTAAGCGGTTATTTAGTGATACATCTAAAACTCGTATTGTGGTCACTGAAACTTATAAGAAGAATAGGATTTAGAATTACATTATCTCAGTCAAAGTCCATTGCTGGCTACAGGCTCTCTGTGTCAACTGGTTCTAAACTGCAAGTATACAATTACAGTCTTAGATTTAGCTGCACCAAAATAAGGTTAAGGGAAAAAATAAGATTTAGTTTTATTAGTAGCGAAACAATGTTTACTGTTATAATAAAATTAACCTTACACAAGTATCAGTTTTAGCCCTTAATTGTGAATAATGATAGAATCATGTGAGGTAACTGAAACCTTGCAGATGATTCCAGGCATTAATTTTTGCGTAATTATAAATAATTTGCATATAAAATTATCAAGAATTTGCTACCATAATTTGGGCAATTATAACGCAATTAATGTAAAAGTTCGCAGCCTAGTTTAATGTCATAAAATATTTATTAAGTTTGTATCGAAAGCTTTAGAAAGTTTTATTGATGGTATAGAGGGAAAGGGAGGGAAAGTCTTGCTTAAACCGTTTTGCCCGGAGTGAAATCCTGATGTGATTTAACTACGATCTATTACGGTTACAGTACAGTCTGGAAAAAATAATTTCAATAATCATGTCAAACTATTGTTTTGGAGGATAATAATAATAATTATTTATTGTAACAAAGGATGTACACAATTCAAGTCCTGATTCTCAAACTATAATGAGCTGTATGTCGGGAATCAGTATCTTCCCTGCCTACACTTCGTCTCACATTTTATGTACTCTCTTCAAACTGTAATGTTATAGTGTGCAAATAAAGAGTTTTCTATCTATATATCTATCTATCTATCGTCCCAAAAATCCATTATACAATAAATTTTTACATGTAACAAGTGGAACTAACATAGGAACATTTAAACATACATTGGATAGATGGACTGTTAATTTACGCATGCATCTGCTTGTGCATTGTCTATGCGTGTCATAAGATGATTCTACAGTCCTTTTATCAGTACATAAACTGTTACTCATCAAAACATACACCCTTAAGAAAAATGAGTATGAGTAGAGTGTTTATCAAATACCATTCAAACATGTGTCTCTAAATATGACACAAACCATTTTCTCATCGGCATTTAGCTTGCTCTATAAGCGGAGTTTCGTTACATATTTTATCAACAATCCTCTCACATCGACATAGGTCGGTGTTTAGCTCAGAAACAATCTACTGATGTGGTTATGTTATCAATTTTATATAAGACGGACCGTTAAATATTCATAATATTGGGGTTGAACACAAGTGTCAGTATTAAATGGATCTGTTTTGGAATAAGAAATATTTGAAACTTGTTTTACTAGAGCAATAAAATATTTGACTATGCGTAAATTAAAAATTAAACTAGATATTATCTATGGCTCCGCCATATTGCCTTCTTCTTGCTTCAGTGTTCTAAGATAGCGTGTGTACATAATAAATTTTCATCTGATAAACAGATAATTCACATTTGAATCATTTCTTTCCAAGTCCTATTAACAAATAAAGTTTTAAACTTAAGTGTTATTTGGGTTTTTACCCGACAGTGAAAGTAGGAGGGTTATGTTTTTCTAGTGTATATTTTATGTATGCATCTACATTTTTGTAAGTCATGTAAATGTAGTCATGAAAATAAAAAACTTTAGAAATTCTATAAATATTTCTCATATGTAAAGAAAGTATTCGTGTATATTTATTACTATATTTTAAATATATTTTAAACACTTTAAACACTACATATATATAAAAGAAAGAAAGAACCTAAGAAAAGCAACCTACATGAATCAGTACCGTTGTTTTTCACCGAGTGAGTGAGAATATCTGAGGCCTATAATTCAACCCTTCCCTCATCCTCTTCCCCATCCCCCAAGGCTAGCAACGCACTAATGACGCCTCTGATGTTGCGGGTGTCCATGGACGGCGGTAATCGCTTACCATCAGGCGATACGTATGCTCGTTTGCCCCCCTATTACATAAAAAAAAACTATCTTTAGACCAAACCCTTCAATCTAACTTAATAACGTCACCATTCAATAGACGTAGTTACATAACTATTATTATTACATTTCATAATCGAGAAATTAATCGATAAAAATGATCCGTTCGCTAATTAATAAAAGCATTGTTCTGGGACGAACCGCAAATGACCTACTTCCCCGTTACATCATGAGCGTCGTGTCAATGTCAGCGTTCATGTGAAAATTTGTGGTCCAAGTCATAAGAAGTAGCAGCTGGATTACAGTTGTATATTTTCGTCATATATAATGACACAGATTCAGGGAATAAAGAAAAATACAAAAAGTTATTGACGCAAATAGTATGTGTCTATGTGTCTAACCATCTGAGCTAATGAATAGTATAAAATGCCATGAATATAAAAATGATCTATAGGTAACAAATGATCTCAAATCACTTAATTACATAAAGTATATTTAACTTTAATATGATACTTACATAGATAGGATACGACTTTGATAAATGATGTTATAGCCACTGACTATCATAATATTAAATTTCAATTATTTTCACCTTTGCATTAGAAGGACTTAATTAAATAATATAATAGTTTGACGGATTTCCCGTATCTGCACTTTGATGACTAGGCTGTAATATAAATAAAACATCCTGATTAAAGACTAATAACACCCGAATTAAAAACAAATGATCCTGATTATCTTACAAATGTCTTGTTGAAATTCAAATCCTCTGTCTAATAGACTACTACTAATTAGCTCTAGCATTTAGCCAAATATTCATTTAAATCCTATAAAGATGTTAATAAAACGGCAACAAAATTTTAATCATATTTTCGGATATCTCGGACATCTAACACTCAACGCCATCTAGTCCCAAACTAAGCAGAGCTTGTATTGTGGGTTAGTACTTAAAAAAGTATTTATGTATTAATATCAGTTATCTAGTGATAACTGATATTAATACATAAATACTTTTTTTTTGTAAATACATACATATTATACATAGAAAACACCCATACTCCGAAACAAATATTTACAGATCATACAAACATTTGGTCCGACCCAGGATTCGAACCCCAGACCTCATGGACAGCAGTCGCGTACGCTACCACAGCGCCACCGAGGCAGTCAAATCATAATCTTCTATCTTGTACCTAGTGAAGATTGCCGCTCTCAATTCGCAGCTATCTATGTTCAAATAGCACAAAGTATAACTGTCTCACAGGTCACATCGGCAGTCAGTAACGGGTAACAACGATTGTTGCCAGCCATCCGACCGTGGAACATTGGGGCATTGCCGTAACATGAATAACCAGCGTCATCTAGTCGCTTGTCAAAATTCTGAGATTAAATCGCTCTTAAGTAATACAGACGAATGTCGACATGTGGACTTAATTGTATTATCTAGGATACTTTTTTTGTAATAATTGGGGGTCTGTTAAATTGTGGGCATGACACTGTGACACTGATTTTTCTTTTTTGGTTTTAGTGTTTGGAAGATAACAAACGGTATTTATGTAATATGTGCATTTAATTTGTTCAACGTTTACCAGTAGTGGATATTTTTTATTGGTGGGACGATTAGTGAGATGGTACACCCAAATAAAAACCTTATAGACGGACCCATCTACAAATATTACTGATATTATAAAATAGATGAAATTTACTAAAATTTATAAAATAACACTTTGTATTGGTTTTTATCTGCTGTTATTTCTGGTGATTATTTGAATGAAAAAATAAGGAAACATTCATTACCTATTAAAACAATATTCTGGAACACTATCGTTAAAATCCATAGGTCATCACGTTCTGAGCTTGTTCGCAAACTAGGTTGCTTACTACAACTGCCACCGGACCGCTACAGCCCAAGTACTAGGTTATATCGCAGTTCTGTAGCTACAATGTTGTTGAACTTAAACTCTTAAAGCCAACTTTCCGTAACGATTGCCACAGATGTTCGTATGACAACCGGGACCGACGGCTTAACGTGCTCTCCGAGGCACGAAGGAGTTTCAATATGATAATAACGGTTACCCATCCATTGACTGACAGTAACTACTAACCTACGAGTCCCAGTACCATAAACAAATTTAAAAAAGGACGCAACAAGCTCTTATGATTTGTACCGGAAGAACATACAGCATAACATTATGTACACGCTAATTAGCGACGTTGGCCATGCCATCAAAAGCTTCAAAACTGTATTTGTTCGTATGTCACCATTAAAGTTGAATGACCTCTGGTCTCATGAGTCAGGTGACCCACATATTGTTGGCAAATAGCTTGACAAACAGCAGGCTAGCCAACAAAAGACATTTAACTTCCTACTGTTTTTATTCCTCCAAAAAGATTTTTTTTGGTAGTAAGATATTTTCGTGCAATGGTATCGAGCATAATTTTTAAAAGTTTATAGTTAATAATGGCGTTTGTTTTTAGCTACAATGTCCCCTAATTTAGTTCATGATCAGATTTAAACATAGTATTGCAGTTCGATTTGTCGTCGGTTGCATTTTGCTTTTAAAAGAAATAATAATTCAAATTGCTGTAACATTTATATAAGTATTGCAATAATTATGTTTTAATACGAGTTTTTTTCACAGTCCCACATATTTATTTTTTCAACAAATATAACTGAATGCGGCCTTTTGAATTATTGTTTAACGGTAGTATTTTAACTTAGTTCTCTATCTACTATCTAAAACCGCTATATAATTAATCAGGAAAGGCATAAGTTGCGTCTTCTCTGTACATACACACTAATTTGTTGGGATGAAGACTTTAATGATTTAATCTAAATTGTTATTCCTCCATATATATATACTTAATACCTATGTATTAATTACTTAACTTTGAATTGTCAATATTTCTCCAACTCATTTAATTCATTGGTCACGATGTCTACAAGTTGAAATAAATTAATATGCAATTCGTTTTTAGTTTCAGGTCTATTCTGAGTGCATGGGAGGTGAAGATGCGGGTTCTTCTATGTTTCATACTCGTCACCGCCTCTGCTTTGGCTGATAAACATGATAATAGGTAAACTAACCATTGTTAATAATTTATTTTAAGAGAAAAGATTGATCACTTTTGATTGGAAAGATAGCGTAGAGGTTTAAGCTTTTCTCTCTTTGCTTCCTCCTACGCTGAGTGTTTTAGGTCCGATCGCCACATTTAACAAAACTTTGTATGATTCACAAATTGTTGTTCAGTTTCTGGATGTTTTTTGTGTCCGTTTTATGTTTGTTTATAAAATCGTGAGATTAATTAAGATATAGATATTAATGAGATCATCTATAATAATGTAGAATAGGATTTAAAAAAAAGTTTTAATATTTGATATTACTAAACATTTACTTCCTATACATTTTATATGATGTAAAGACAATTTAAAATATTTTGCTGAGCATTATTTGTTTCACATTTCAGACGTAACAAACTGCCATTCGTGGCTGATGCTGTTGGAAACTCTTTACCACCACCATCTATCGTGCCAGCTACCGTTGGAAGCCCAGTTAATCTTCTCACTCCAGATCGTTATGAATTTTATACTTTTGACGATTCAGGTGAACTTGTCAAGAGACTCATGACTTTAGAAGAAATTCAAGCTATCGTTGCTGCTGGTGAAGATAACGAAAGCTTGGTGACTTTTGCCAATGATGATCCTCCTACTGTATCTTTCAACGTAGAACAACCACCATATAATAAAGTTCACAGTGTAGTAACGAATGTTCAAAACGTACTTAAAGCTCAAATGGAAGCTCATAAAAATAGGCCTTTGGTTCAACCAACACTTGACACACCAGATGTATCTGATTCTTGGAGTTTAATTCTGCCCTCTATCTTTGGAAATACTGGGGTTGATATCGTTCTTGATAAAGCCTCCGGAGCTGTCACTACACCAGAAACTGAAACTATAGAAGAAGGTATTCAGGGTGATGAAAATTTACTAAGTAAAGAAGGAGACAACCAAGTTCTAACCAGTTCAACATTGGCAGTGGATGAAAACATAGAATTGATTGGGAAGACGACTCCCAAAGTTACTACAACTTCAACTATCTCTACTAAAACTACTACTACCACTCTTGCACCTACTACAGCTATAACTGCTAATCCTTCAAGTATAACTCCTAAGGTTACAGCTACCACTCCAAAGCCCACAACTACTACAATCAAGCTCACTTCAACAACTGTGAAACCTACAACCACAACTCTTAAACCTACTACAGCTAAAATAGCTATTACATCTACAGGAAAGCCAGTAATTGCAACTACTAAAAAACCGTTGCCAACAACTAGAATAACTACTGCTAATGTACTTCAAACAAAAACAACAACAAAGCCTCGCACTACATTAAGAACTGTGGTACCTACAACAATAAAGCCAATCATAAGAACAACACACAAAATTACAACACTAAGGCCCCAATTAACCACACAGAGACACATTGTCAGTGTTTCTACGCCTACAAACGACAAAGAAATCAATGTAAAAGTTCAGACAAATGCCAATACTATTTCAAGCACAGAAAAAAACAAGATTGAGTTTGAAAGAATAAGCACTTTCATTCCATTATCTACAGTCAAATATGTTTCGGAGCGGACTACACGAAAGCCAGTTGTTTCTACTGAGGTACCATTCATCCCCACAAGGCCAACAACAAAAGAGTATACTAGTGAAACTCCGACTACTCAAACAATAAAAGCTGAATTACTTGAAACGACATTTAATCCAGCTTTAAGTACGGAAAGGATTCAAAACGAAGAAAAAATAAATACTACTACAATTACAACTCAATCAGTATCACCATCTACAACAGTATCGTCTACTGAATTTTTATCTGCTGACAAAGTAAACCTGCCCAGTGATGTAGAGGAAAATAATGAGGGTAATTTACCTTTGTTTGATGTTGCTCAAAGCATAAGCCAAATAGCCTCAGATCTTGGCGGAAGCTATCAACCATTTCCTACAACCAATAATTTACTAGAAAATAGTAATGAAAGTCAACTGAACTTAGAGAGCAAAGAAAATTTAGATATAGATATACCTTCTAGCACCGGGAACGATACTGACGTTAAAATTTCAGATGGTAAGGATAGAAATGAAGATAATTTTGTTAAAATATCAACCATAGATCCTCACAGCACGAACAAAGTTAAAGAAGATAATATTTCAATTAAAAACTTAACGGGGATCAAAGACATTCCTATTAAAGAAATTTCTAACAATGACAAAGCTAATATCATTATAGACAGTGTACAAAAAATTGAGTTATCAAGCACGCCCCCTACCACTGAATCTACTACAATTGATCCTATCTTATCGGAATCTATGGGTGATTTACTCTCACAAGTTGTAAACCAATCGCCAACTATAGTAGATTCAGAAAAACAACAAGAAGAAATACTTACAACTGTTGGCGAAAATCAGACACCAGCAACTGTAGGAAATTCCGAAGAAGCAACATCTGAAATATATCTAAAAGTAAAGAAAGATACTTCTTCAACAACTGAGAACCCCGGCCTAGAATCTGAAAAAGAAAGAGTAAAAGGAAAGGATACAGTTACAAAGATTGATTTGAATATACGTGATGATGTACCGAAACAAGAAAACGTTGAGAAAATTTCTAAGCCTGATGAAATTATAACGCCTGTTAATGAAACAGTTGTAAATAATCATACTCAACTATCAGAAACAATCAATAAAGTTGGTTCTATTGTAGACACAAGCGAAAATAAATTAAATATAACTAAAGAAACCCCTGCCCTAAGTAATATTGATATGAAAGAGGAAGTTCTGAAATCGGATATTCCAAAAATAGAAAATTATAATGAAGTTTCAGAACCCGGGTTAGACCGTGAAATCACTACCGAAGCTGCTGCAACGTTACCTAATTTAGATTCTGACATAAAAATAATTACAACGAATAAAGTAATCCCTTCGACGATTAATAAAATTACTCTCAATGAAAAAATTGCCAGCACCAATAAAAACGGTAAACTTCCAGAACCGTTGCCAAAAGTTGATGATTTTAGGAAAAAAATTCAGAAGGTGAATATCGATGAAGAAGAACTGATTAGACACAGGAATAATTCATGGAAACTTATCCCCACTTTATCACCACCGAAGGTAAATGAAATCCTCAAAGAAAAAGTTAAATCAGATGATCAACACAGTCACGAAAATAATGGTAATAAAGATGTTGTATTGGAGTTTTCCAATGAAAATCAAGGTTTGGAAGTAACTACAAAAGACTTAGGTGAAGATGTTGCACGATTTACAGAACTATCTAATGAACTAGCTTTCAGGTACTGGAGTGTAATTATAGATGAAATCGAAAAAAGAAGAAGTTTTGTGTTTTCACCATATTCGACATTTTCAATGCTAGCAATGATATTTATGGGTGCCAGAGGGTCCACTTCAGGAGAAATGAACGAAATACTTAAATTAGATGATATGATTACGTTCAATCCTCACTTTGCTTTGAAAAATATTTCGGACTCAATCGAAACGTCTCCCAAATCAGGTGTTGCGGTTTCAGCATTTGCAAGAGAGCTCTACAGTGACAGAAATAAGGGTAAAATTTTGACATTTTATAAGGAGAGAGCTCAACATTTCTATAATGGACATGTTGAAGAAATTAATTTTAAATTAATCAGTGATATTATCAGAAGGAGAACGAATTTACTCGTCAAAAGGTATACTTGGGGCAAAATGCCTGAATTTATGAAAACTAATAATATTGTGATGCAGCCACCCCTTGCTGCATTTACTGCTAACATTTTCCAGGTAGGCGTTTGTTTTTCATTCCTGATTTCTTAAATTATGGAATTCCTTGCCTTGTTTTATTGTAAAAAAATAACATACATTTTATGTTTTTATTTCAGACTGACTGTTCTGGTACATCGGTAGACGGTAGAGACGGTGAAATGTATTTCGTAGTATCCCCGAATGTCCGACAAAGGCGCCTTGTTCCTGTCCCAGCAGTTGTTTACAAGAAAGGATTCTTAGCCGGCTACGAACCAGTTTTAGATGTTACTGTGGCTGCTTTAGGCAATACTAATACTATAGTAAGCACATTATTCTTAATGCCCGGACAGCAGGGAAATGTGGTCCATGCTGATGATTTAGAAAAGCTTGAACAAAGGTTATTAGATTCTGTACCGACAACCCCAACATGGAACCGCGTCCTACGTTCCCTGTTACCTCGGAATGGGTTAGAACTGCAAATCCCAAGATTCTCACATAAATCCACATTCAATGCTTCCTTGACGCTGAAAAAAATGGGATTAAAGGACTTATTTGATAGTGAACATGCTGATTTGGGGGGCTTGAATGGACCTTCGAAAGAT
The DNA here is from genome assembly GCA_003709505.1 of Hyphantria cunea. Lineage (NCBI taxonomy): Eukaryota > Metazoa > Arthropoda > Insecta > Lepidoptera > Erebidae > Hyphantria > Hyphantria cunea. Next base: position 1,109,169 of record PKRV01000563.1, on the reverse strand, counting down.
CTTTATTTATCCGACATGGTGCAACTAAACACGTTTGTCACATGTGGTGAAGGAGTGATTGGTGAACAACATCACATTGAAGAATATCCCGAAACGTTATCGGTGGCTCAAAGGCGTCGTGCTAGATGGCTTAATGATTGGGATGAACCAAGAGATTATCAAAGAGCCTTTCACGATCCTCATGACTTTAGTGATGTTATGCACCTTCCCCTTCACCTCAGGCCCAGACAAGCTCGTTTGCCATCCAGGAGCAACCAGCCGGCTCGTCTAAAGTTTGATAGACCTTTCCTCTATTTTGTAAGACACAACCCATCTGGTATGATATTATACTTCGGACGGTACAATCCTCGACTTCTCCCTTGAAGCTGTTAAAGACTGTTAGCTTAGTTTAATTAACATTCCTTAAAGGAAAGTGATAAGGGATTACTGGTGCGTGTGATGATGTAAGTAACTTGTTCTATGAGCATTTACGTGACAGTATTAATAAGTGTTGGCAGAGTAATTAAACGCTATTATTAATCGTTTTGTGATTGAACATCCGATGATTACTCTGCTATCACACTATATGTGTAGAAAAGAATGATGATGAATCACTGTTGAATGTATGCATAAATTGTATTGTAATAGTAAATGATTGCGTAGCATAATTTAGCAATAAGTGTCGACGAGAAATACTGTCATTTCAACGTCTCTATAGTTTCGGTATTAGAATAAAATAAATGTTTTAAATAAATTGTTCTTTTCTTGCTTTACTGCCTTACGTATTCTGTTTATCTCAGATTTAGTGTTAATTTTAATTACAGTTATGTAACTACTAAATAATGTAAGAAAATAGACAGTGTGAATACCGAAAAATATCCTAGATAAAAGGACATACTAGAACACAATTGACGACCTCATTTTTTCATCAATACAAGCTAGTTCTCAACTGTTTTGAACTATTATTATAGAACGTTGCATATTATATTCTTACTAGAAATAATTTGCATGGATTTTTTTAAAAATAAAACATTAAGTCGAATTGTGTTATCGAAAGTGATTTATTGTATAACAGTTTTCATACGAAATAATCGCCACATCCATCAAAAAACTTTTTTTGTTCAAGACACTCCTTCGTCAGAAAAGGATTGGGACATTTCTGAAAAATTATGGTAATTTTTTAAAATACAAGTTTAAAATTTTTTAAATATTAAAGAGAACCGAAATATACATGATTAAGTAACCAGGTATATAATTTAGGGAGAGAATATTCTGAATATATATATAATATTTGTAATCATAATTGCGGTAATCGCTTAACATCAGAGGAAACGTCTGCTCGTTTTCACCCTATTTCATATAAAATTAAATATCACTCCTTGTACACAGAACAGACTAGTTATTATCAATTGATTAAAAATAAAAAAAACAGGCATTTATAGGAGAAAATAATTTTAAAAGAAACCTAATCACAGGGCACTGGACATACCGTAGGATGCATAATTTCGAGATATTTAGGTAAATTTATATCTTTTACCATAATACACATATATACCTATAAATCCTAATGGGCATGTATGTGTGTATGGCTGTATAGCTTTCCATTGGTGAAAGAATAATAATAACCAAATCCAACTAGATTAAACTCTGATAAATTCGTTTTATAATAAATTGTATATATGCTTAGATATTTTTTTAACTAGAAAGTAATAATTTTTTCATGTAAGCTGACGTAGCATGGCATAAAATAATCTACTGAGTAACTTGAAGTCCATTGGCTTGGAATGATGCTGACGGATAGAAACTCTATTAATAGTTACGAACTTCTCGCCACAAAGTTTCGACCAGGTTGTACTGGCCGTGCTCTCGGGCTGACTGGCTCAGCGGCGCACTCCCTCCGTCGTCAAATCCGCGAAGTAGAAAGATTTTCATCCACCCGACCACTTTCAAAATTATTGATAAACTTTCATACCACACTAACAGTATCCCTATTCAGTAAGTAAACCGCTGTGTTTCTATTCTGGTGTTTATTCGACTTCTTGTCACGACTTTATCTGCGAAGTCAGTTCCCTTCAAATCGAGTCGCCGGAGTCGTGACAACCTGAGTACTTTATGGATTGAGAGAAAATTTAGGAGCATCTTGAAAGAGGATAAGATAATAATGGAATTAAATAAAAGGAACGGGGTATTGCATGTATTAGATGTGTTGGGGACGTAGTCAAACCTTAAGCAGCTCAGAGTTGCAAACCTGATTCTTAAATTAGCTTCTGCCATAATGTTAGAACCCTGAAATCAATGGAAAATTACAACTTTTCCATGTACAACTTACCACTTTCAAGTAGTTTCTTACACATTCATTCATCCTGAAGAATTCACAAGGTTTTAAAGGTAAATGGAATCGGTAAGTCTCTTTACAATTAACTTTAGCATCGATGATATGATCCCTAAAAACTGTATTCAAATGGGTCCAAAGATCTAAATGAATAAAATATTTATCCAAATCGACGTAGCCTTTTGATGTCACTAGATCGTATTTATTTAGTATGCAATACCAGTAGGAACACTGCAATGTAAAATTAATTAAATAGTTTAACAAAGAGAATTTTATTAAAATAGATTAATAATTCAACCCAGATACGTAAAAACTTTTGATAAAACTTAAACTACCTACCCTATGTACGTCACCCAGGTCATTATTGTAAATCTATTGACATCTCATTTATTAACATCTGTTCAATAGTTAAGACGCTAAAGTGGAACATACAAAGCGTGCCAAAATTATTATACTTCCAATTGATTTCGCTGTAGTTGGGTAAAAAGAGAGCCATACTTTGGCACAAATGGACCGGCTCTACCGGAAGGATATCACGGCTTATGTGAAAACCAGCGTTGAGGCTTTTTTCGTCACTCCGAGTTCAAAGTCGACACATAATCACACTAATATTATAAAGGTGAAAAAGAAGTAATTTGTTTGTTTGTTACGCTTTTACGCGAAAACTACTTAGCCGACCATCATGGAACTTTGTACATATATTCTTGAATGTATTAGAAGTAACATAGGATATGTTTTATTAAATGCGAGCATGTACTTATTTACATAATATATATAAATAATAATTATTACGAACGGGAACGTCGATTCCGATATTTCTTTCTGAATTTGCAGTTAAATAATACACCATCACTAAATTCTTCTGCAGGATGCCCAAGTACATGCACATGTTACGTGGTAAATGACTAAAACTAGTTAAAAAAGGGCAAAATTCGACATACATCGTACATGTATCGATGAAATCCGGACAATCTTTTGCGGATTTGAAAAGGTTCACTCATACTTCCACATTCTTTTGCTACTGCTTGAGTAAAAAACGGTGGTATGGCGCAGCAAAATCTATACTGAAATATAAACATACACGATTTGATAATTACACGTCTTATCAATCTTTTTTTTGACGAGGTGGAAAATCCCTTCGGATGTTTGTCAATCTACTGTCCATGTTTCGGAAACTCAGCATTATATAGTTCTTTTTATAATAAATTTATAGTTAAATCCAGATAAATGGTATATAATCAGAAATTTTAACATAAAAACGACTTCAATAACTGGACCAAATTGAAATGGGACCACACTCATCAGTATTCATATAAAAAAAGGATCATAAGAACACCCTGTCGGAAGTTGAAATACATTCGAATTGATAACCTCCTCTTTTTTTTAAATAACTACAAATGATAGTATTACACTGAAATTGTAGAATATATTCTTTGAAGATTACCATAAATACATTTATTTACATTCCTATAAATAATTGTATTTAATAAATATATTCACGCTTTGGTAATATTTATTAAGCGTTAAATTTAACTTTAGATTTTCAATATTTTTATGGAATGGGGGCAAACGAGCAAATGTATCGCCTGATGGTAAGCATTAGAGGGTATTGGCGGTCAGAGCCATACGCGGATACCGCACGGTGTCGACCGAGGCGGCGTGCGCCTTGGCCGTTACACCCCCATGGGATTTGGAGGCGGAAGTGCTTGCCGAAGTTTATCGACGGGTGGCTGAATTCCGGGCGGAGAGTGGCGTTCGCCCTCCGCCCGAAGAGGTACGCGAGTGGCGTGAAGCCGCCCGTAGAACCACGATGGCTCTTTGGTCTTCGGGGCTGGAGACTACACGTGCTGGCTTCGCCACCGTGGAGGCTTTCCAGCCGGTCATCTACGAGTGGGCAGGGCGTCAGCACGGGACGCTCTCCTTCCGACTGACGCAGGTGCTTTCCGGGCACCGTTGCTTCGGGAAGTACCTGTAATCGGTTGCCAGGAGGGAACTGAATCCCGCGCGCCATCACTGCGACTGCAGTGAGGACTCGGCCTAGCACACGCTGGTGATGTGCCCAGTTTGGGCGCCGCAGCATCATAATTTTTTTATATATAGACAGATCTGCGATATGGCTATTAAACCGACGAAGTAACTTTGAATAAGCGTCATATTTATGTATCACATTTTTTATTTTTGTATGATCTGGAAATATTTGTTTCGAAGTTTGGGTATTAACTATGTAAAATATGTATGATTTACGAAAAATAGCATATAAGGCTCTATATCACTAAGTTGTCTAAAACCTATTATTCAAGCTTTGCTTAGTTTGGGACTAGATGGCGTTGTATGTTAGCTGTCCGAAATATTTATTGTAATATTTATATTGTTATTATAAAAGTTTACACCTATAATATGCCTCGTAATTTCAAAAATGACACCAGTGACATCTGTTATATAGATCAAGCTGTTTTTGAGGACTATTGTACTCAAAGATATAGATCTACACAAAGAAGTTTATTTTATTGACAAATTTATCCACTCTGTTTATTCATTCTTCTAAAAATAAACAAACATCTTTGTGCAACGTTACAACTCCTTTCGCCTTTAGGTTAAATAACTTAAAATTAATGTGGTAATTCAATTTGTATACGTACTATTATATCTGGGCTGCCAATACAACGTTCGATCCGAGGAGCATATAGGTCTTTGATCTTTTCTGTCGGAACTTGAATGGCCTGTGTAAATAATAGCAACTGTTTGACTATTTACATAAAAAAATGTCAATTTCTTTGCACTGTCATACGAAGGAATTGACAGAGGTGATTTAGGAGATCGTTTTTTGTTTTTTCGAAAGACGGTCCCCGAATCATCATCCATATTTTTTATCATTATTTTCATCACGACGAATACTTAAGATTTGAAGACTTTAAACACTTGACATTTGCAGAAATAGCTGATTAGCTGGTTGCCATTTCATCAATAGAAGAAGAAGAACAGAGGTGATTTAAGCATCAGCATTTTGCCTACTATAATTTTAGTACCATTAACGGTAATATGATGTAAGATATAAGATATTGCCGTTATCAAATATTTTTTTACGATTATGTGAGAGACTCAGAAGTATTACTGAAGGCTAAAAGGAAAAGCATATTCCTTATTTGGAAGGGTAATATAGGCAATTTAGGCACCTCAAGCCTAGTCGCATATTAATTTAAATCGTGTATTACCGGAGTTCGGATATTCAGACATATTGATCAATCCTACAATATCTAATTGTTAAATTATGCTAAATCGAAATGGAAATTTCCATATAAATATTGTGATAAGATAATTGAGATGACTTGTCTACCGATGACAGCCTACGTCACCAAGCAATTATTACGAATCTTTTAACACCTCGTTCACTTTAGATCGTTTTAATAGTTTAGGCGCTACGTTGGAATAGTCAAACATACACAGGCTGCCAAAACTATTACTTTTGATTTGGGCTTCGCCGTAATCGGTTATAAAATAACTCATAGTTACTTGTAAAATCTTAACGGCCTCTAGGGGATGAGGAGGGGGATGTGAGGACGGTTTGGGATATAAGCCTCCGGCATCTTCACTCGCTCTGTGAAACACAGCGCAAGCGCTGTTTCACACCAGTTTTTCTGCGAGGCTGTGGTATCACTCGGATCGAGCCGGCCATTCATGCCGAAGCGTGGCTTTCCCAAGGTAGAGCACTGCCACTTAAGACTAGCACTTACCATGCACATTCCAAATATCAATAATAATTTGAATATCATCATAAAACTCATGTTATTTGTATGATTGTAGTTCATTAATTTTATTTTATACAAAATATAAGAAAACTAAAAATTTAACTCATAAAATTCCTCAAAAATAAGCATGGTTGAACTGTGTTATACTAACAATACACTCTCATTGAGTCGGAAAAGTAAAATTGATATTTTTACTTTTATAGTAATAAGATCGTGTTTGGGAAACTGTGAGAACACGTAAACCTAAATACGTAACCAGGTCTAGTTACGTTTAATAACAGAATACTTAGTGTCAATATTATGTTTAAACAAGTCTTTTAGTTATTGAACGTCTTTCCGGAATCAATCAAAGTATATTTAATTTAATACCAGATGAGCCCCGTGGTGTTTACCAGCGGTATAACATCAACCGCATTTAACGCTTTGGGTCAATGTTAGGCTAATAAACTTTCTTCATACGATCAGCTATTCCCGAGATTAGCCGGAACAAACAGACCGACTGACAGACAGATAAAAATTAAAAAAAAATGTTTATTGATATACGTGTATACATATAGTAAAAAGCGATTATTTTAATATTACAAACGGAGACACAAATTTCATATAATTGTATAGATTGTGGGTGATTTTAGAATAGAATATGGTCTGGCTCTAATAGGATGCTAGAGACTTTCAGAGAACCGATGTCAAGGACAATCAGATCCATGTAAGTTAATGATCGTTTTAAAATAATATCCCACCACATTCACAGAACGCCGTCCAGTCCATAAGCAGAGCTCGTACTGTGGGTACTAGATAACTGATATAAATACTTAAATACCTTTCTCAACTACTGAAATACCTAAGCTCTGAGAAAATATTTGCAGATGTTACAAACGTTTTGTCCTCAAGCACAGTCGCATAAACTACCTACTGCTAGGTACTGCTGGGCCAAAACAGTCAAATTATAAGTTATATCATCATACTCAACTAAAACTTAATAAATAAATTAGAATATAAATAAAAGAGCAACTAGAACTTGAAAAATAATAATAAATTACTTTTTTGTAAGTGTAACAGCACTTAATCACAATTAAGTTCAAGCAATTTAATTAAATAACAGGATACATACCTGCATATAGACTATAGTCTATATCCTATGTATGCAGTATACTGCATGTTAAAAATTTTTAAAGCTTCTGAAGAAAAATTACAAACACTACAATATTAACTATTTACTTTTAGATGTGATTAAGGAAATCTTAAATAAATTATTAAAAAAAAGTTTTTTATAAATATTTATTACAAAAAAACATGACGTTTCGAGCTTACGATATGATAAAAAGCAAAGCAACAACAGTAATGACTAAAATGATAAAGAATTTTTCTATTGTGGATATAGAAGAGTAGATGGGTCCCTTAATTAATTTATTTTTTGTGCGACTTAGTACCTATGGCATCCTCTACCAGACAATCATTGGGTACCATATTAGTTGGTAACAACAGTCTTATTTGGATATTTGCAACTCAATCGATGCATGCACTTTTAGTAGATCACTTAAGATTGGTATTCTCACGTATTCAGGTTAGAAAGCAACTAAAGTTTTGTTTAAAACTGTTTTCTGTTAGTACGTAACAATTTCGGTAAGCCGGTAACCACGGTAATTTTTGGCCAGCCAGACTTGAGCGAACGCTATTTCAGCACATGGGATGGGTTATTTCTCTACAAAATACTGGCCACACTCTCTAAAGAATGCTCTTTGTTCTCTACATTCTTTCGTCAGCATGATGTTTGGACATTCCTGAAAACGATATACTATGATGAAAATAATACATATGTTTTATGTTCCGAGGTACAAGATTTCTTAGTACTACAATGAGGTGTATCCACTTATTCTCGTAATCAAACTTACGAAGTGAAAACTGTAAGGCAACTGAATTGAAAACAAAAAAGATATCTTACCACGTTGACGTAATTTCTCACGCACATTAACAGATTAAAGAATTCACAGGGCTTCAGAGGGAAGTAGGTTCTGTGGGACTGTGAGCAAGAACGTTTGGCGTTGATCATCACTTTAGCAAAATCTGGGTTTAGAGACACCCACACGTCGAGGTGAGCAAAGAATTTCTCATGATCAACGAAACCTTCGTTGGTTATTAATGCATATTTATTCAGTACACAATACCAATGACCACATGCCTAAAATAAAATTGTCACAGTTAAAGCAACACAAAAAACAAAATTGAGAATATTAAATATCACAAGTCTTATTTATTCTGCTGTGTCGTAAGAGCCGATTAAGAAATAAATTATGCAGGCCAACAGCACTGCAAAAGCATATATCGGTCTGAATTTTATCAGTAATATTATTCTATTTCTACACTGGTTTAAGTTAAAAAAGTCGACAACATTTTATGTCATAAATGCGAATACTTTGGCAGCATAGAAAGCTGCGATTCAAGAAGGCTGGTAATAATGACGAGCTTGTGGGTCAAGTACTTAGCGATCCTGACTCTTTGTATTAATTCATAGGTTCCATTTGAGAATCGAACTCATGATCATGATGAAGAAGAAATTAATGTACCTATTACACAATTGTTGGTACTGAGTTACAAACTAACACACGACTTGGCTAGTGGCAAGTAAAGCGGTAGGCAGTAGTTGCCACGGCACACGGCACCACATACAAAGAATAAAAGTGAACTATTTTTAAAAGCAGTCTTCAAAAAAGGCTTTTCTTACAGTGTAACTATATCGTCGGAAACCAGTTATATTATTTTGTAGATCGCCGACTACCATCTCAAATCCAGCTCCGCATTCTTTAGCCACTTCTCTAGTGAAATAAGGAGGTTGAATACAGCAAACCCGGTACTGCAAAAGAGTATTTAGTTTACTTAAGACATCGATGAAAACCAAACTAAAAGCCTTTTGAGTTCAAAAATTAATTTTAAATTATTGTTTAAGTGCTTCACTTGATTTCAATTAAGCGCAACACATTAATTTGTTTAACATAATTAAAACTGAAAGACAGCCACGTCTTTACAGGTCAAATCCAAAAGAAACATGTGTTACAATTCTGTAATAGGTACTTTATATTGAGCTCTCATTAACTATGGAAGATATATATGACGTGAAATCTGAAAGTTAATATAGAAAATAGTATCTGTAGCAGAACTAGCGCCAAAAAGGAGGTACTATAAAAGAATATGTGAACCTGATGAATAATAATTTTTACACTTCAATTCGGGCTGTAGTTTTGGCGTTTCTAAATAGATGGCGTATTATTAAACTTTGTGGATTTACAATATATTTTAGGTATATTTTATGTTTAAATATTAGATAAATAATAATTAGGTGCTGTATTCCTAACATTATTATAAATTTGTTTCATAATTATATTTTGTACTGTAATACAGCAAAAATCAGATTAAAGAAGTGAGCCTAAAGTCAAGTTAATAAACCTCATATTTTGGCTCTACTTTACTGACACTGTCTAAGTCTGAAGTGTGTTGGTTAGTGAAAAGTTCTAGTACTACTACTTCGAATAGCAAAAATAATGAATATAAATTAAACATCAAATAGGCTTTACATTTTGGAAAAAGGTCTGATACAAACATCGAGTCTTTGTAACGCATCCCTTTTCCCGCAGTGCAAGTTACGTTTTTAGTTACTATTTCCACTTCTAAAGATTACAGGGTTTTAGATTATGATTTTTTTATACTATAACCGAATTTTATGATTAAAATAACCGTGTTTTGGCACAATAATATATAGACCAGCTTGATCGAATACGCCTTTAATAAGTGCTATATAAGCAATGTTCTCATTTCTTTTTACAGATTGAGTTCTTGGAGTCTAATACTTCTTCTTACTCGAAGGAAGAAGGCATCCAAAAGGCAGCAATTGTCACTTAGAATACAAAAATATTTACTTTAAATGATTATGAAAATATAAAAGTTACCATGACATCTGCTTTAGCAATACATTTCTCAGGCCTGCGTTCTTGACTTGAAACGTACATAATCTGTAATTATAGAAAACTTTGTATCAGTCATCATCAGTATTCATTATCAACCCATAGCGTCCCATTGCTGTGTCTCTTCTCAGGATTATGAGCGCCTCATTTAGTATCAGATAACATATTTTTTAATTATCAAGTTATTTTCCTTAAAATCTTACATAATAGTAGGGTTGCAGCCGTACAAATAACTTAGAATTTTGACATAAAATTAACATTTAAATATGTAAAGAATTTATTGTGATAGAGCCACGCTTCGGCATGAATGGGCCGGCTCGACCGCAGTGATACCACGCCCTAAAAGAAAACTTTCGTGAAATGGCGCTTGCGCTGTATTTCACATAGTGAGTGAGGATACCGGAGGTCCAAACCGCAAACCATGCCCCTGCCCCATCCCCCTCCAAATCCCCTAAAATCCGGCCACGACTTGTGACATCTCTGATGTTGAGGTTATCCGGCGGTAATCGCTTACCATCAGGCTCGTTTGTCTTCTATTGCATAGAATAAATAAGGTACCATAATGCTTATTTCGTTTTAGCCTTATAATACTTTACACTACTGGCTTTCCAAAACCAAAGTGTTCTATTTGTCCACGGTAGGGCATCAATGCTTACAAACGGAAGAACATATTATTTAAAATAATATCATCAAGAGCCTTTAATAATTAACTAATAAACATAGACGTCTCCTTAGAAACGAGGTTGTGACGTCAATGAGTTGAAATTAACTGGGTTATTTCTATATTTCATGAATCTATTAAGTAACATTTGGAATTAACGGTCACTCACCAAACAGGCTACTACTGTAAAGAACAATGTTCTCAAATGTTCCACTTTATTTCTATGTAGCTTGTTGTCTATCATTGTACTTGATATAATATGTATTTACTTTATACTTTTCATATAAGTAACGTTTTTATAATGCTTTATAAAAGAAAGCGGAAAAATCAATGGCATAAGTAATTCAGATGAATTCTTTTATATTCATCATAAGATGGTTTACATTATTCAGTAACTTGTTTTAGTAATAGGAGTATGTTTAAGTAATACCGTGTAATGTGATATCGATGATGTTTTGCTAATTTATTTTCTTCCCAAAATATAACTCAATCTTTCACCTTCTTCTTTTCTTTGAAGAGTCGTTGTTCTGCGTAGCTTACTTCCTTAGTCGGCCCTTACCATATTCACGGGATGAATAAGATCGGTATAACTTTGTCTTCTTCATTCGTCACCCAATGAAAACAATTCAGATTCCGTTATATATATCTTTAGGAGGTTGTGAAGTAAACCAAGTGTGCTTTATACAATCGCTACTCAAATACTGGCGGCTTTGTTGGTTTATCAGTTAGCATTTGTGACTACCAATCAATAGTTCTCTATTTCGGTTTCCAGATCTAGTCATAAAAATGTTATTGAGTATTTCTAGTTTAGAAATGCTTAATAACAGTCTGGAATTTGGGCCTGATCTCTCCCCGATCATGTCAGACAGTGTTGGAACAAAGAGTGCACCTGTGATTCCGCGTACATTTGTGCACTATAATATCTCCCGTGTAGTCTGCGGTCTCCGTTGAAACGAGCGCTGTGGCCGAAATTGCCTAAGAATTTGTACAGTTAAATACTGTTTGGATTAAGAAAACACTTGTACATTTACAAGCACAAGAAAAACTGTACAAAATATTAACTACATTACTGATGGTGATTATTTGGACATTTTGGACATCTAACACACAACGCCTCTAGTTCCAAGCTAAGTAGATCTTGTACTATCTCGGCACTAGACAACTGATATAAATTCATGTAAACTTTTTTTTGTAAATACATACATATTAAAAACCCAAGCTCTAAAACAAATGTTTGCAGGCCATACTAACATTTGGTCCGAACCGGGAATCGAACCCGAGAACTCTAGTCCAGCAGTCGCTTACACTACCATTGCGCCACCGAGGCAGTCACTCTAATTAATATGAGAAGCAAACATTGTTTCTTAATATAATTTGGTTTTATTCATCAAAAATTTATGTGAATCATAGTATACTTTATTAATTTTTGAGATACTGCTGAAAAATTATGACAAAAAAAGAAATGAATATTTTTATATCCAGTGGTCTCGACCCGAAGCTATTTATAGATCCATGATTACTTAAACCACATAAAGCACATGATTACTTTAAACAATATTGGCAGTTACTTTACGAGCTGATTTAACATTATTCTTCAGTATGGAATAAATACGGTCTACACATTCGAACTTTTTGTGATACTTCGTTACATATTTTGTTCTTTTGAAATTTACAATTCTGAAAAAAATAAAACACCGCATCAAATTAACTTAACATTTGTTCACCTAAAATATATTCCTAACTTAATATTATGAATGCAAAAATATGTTAAATTTTTTTATTATGCTTTTACACCTAAACCCTTAAACCGATTTTAAAATAATTTCAGCAATGGATAGTTAAAATACATTACAAGCGAGTAAGTAAATCATTCAACACACTTAACACCAGTAGCAGCTTTAAGTTGTCCCAATGAATAATTTCAGTTGGAATACTAAGAATTTGCTCACCCACAAAGTAACAAGCCACACACAAGCATGCAATCTATTAGTATCACATTGATAGAAAACAGCTGGTTCGGGCACAAAAGGTTTGTGCGCTATTGGTGGTCCTTGGATTTTCCTCAAACATTTTAATTCTGCCTCTTGTACACTATCTTCAATATTCGTCTGCCCTGTAGACCAAGTGTCTAACAGCTTCTTAAACTTGGAATAATTAATGGTACCGTTGTCATGAAGGAGGTCATTCTTGCTAAATAAGCAGGTTGTTGATTCACACTGAAAAAAAGCAATTAGCAGTAATGTGTTATTATTTGTACTATACGGTGATTAATTGATGATTTAATATGAAGCTGGGACTCAAATATTTAAGAGCCAATAAAGTTCAAAAGTCACGCGGTTTGTTTTTTATCTCATTAAATTTGCTATGGATTTATTTAATCCTGTGTAAGGTAGGTTTATTCCTAACTAGATTATTATGAATTTACCTGTCAATTATCATTGCAGAATTGTTTTAGTTCCAGTTATTATGAAAAACTGCAATTTAAACACACCTGTGTTTAGTGGATTTTTTTTATAATCGCTAATAAATTACCGAAGTAATTCAAGTGACTCATACATCAAATATTAGGATTCTATTTGGGAATTTCATGATGTCTCTCACCATTGTTCGTTACCAGAATTCCTATATTTTCATACTTACATTATACCACATATCCACAACTGAGACTCCACTACTCTTCAGAATACCGCACTCTTTAAAAGATAACATCGGGAAAATAGGTTTGGTGGGACAACATCTTGGTAAAATATTCTAAAAAAAGACAACAGTAAGTATTTATTACTTAAGAATAAATGTGATGCAATAATTGTATCAACCGACATGATCGGGGTAAAGACTACGACTGCGATTTTAATTTGGTTAAAATAATCTAAATATATGAACATGACATCCCTATGTTCCGTGGTCACGGCATAATGCATGACATTAAAATTTATTGCTTCTCTTTTTTTTCTTAATTAGTAACAGTAAATATACTACACGCCCGTTTTGCCCTCTGAGCCCTCAACCGTATGTTTCGAACTGACGAACTAACTAATATTTCTCAATTTTAGAATCTGTTCAAGATACTCTTTTAAATAACAATAATATATTTGTTAGAAAACACTAAGTAGAGAAGTTTGGTATATCAACTCATTTAGCTTGCCTTTCTTAAACAAAAGCATCAGTGGATTTAGTTTTACACTTACGTTATCAATGGTAAGACATTCACGTGGTATGCTTGGATCAATTGGTTCACCAATAATGTGTGTAGAAATCACCTGAAATATTTTACAATACTTATTGGTAATATTTACGAATCAAAAGTGAAAATATGAGTTTGCTTGTTAATTGGTTTATTACGGTTAACCAACTAAATTACTTACATTTTATTTTCATTCAAATTTAAGCAGAAAAATATGCCTATTCAACTTTTAATTAAATTTTTTAAATAAAAATTAATCTTTAAAATATTCTTTATACCAGATCAGATAATCATTAACTGCATGGTATATTTAAGCAGGTTTTTTTAGTGTGTTCCAGTGATACATTTTATCTACCAGTCAGTGCCAGAATTAATCACCAAAATAAATATAAAATAAATAAATATGTTCAGACATTTTAACACACCACGCCATGTAGTCCCAAACTAAGCAGAGCTTGTACTATGGGTACTAGATAACTGATATTCATACTTATATACTTTTTTTTTGTAAATACATACATATTATACATAGAAAACACCCAAGCCCCGAAACAAATATTTGCAGATTATACAAACATTTGGCCCGACTCAGGAATCGAACCCAAGACCTCATGCACAGCAGTCGCATTCGCTACCACTGCGCCACTGAGGCAGTCGAAATGAGCAAGTCGAAAATGTGTATTAAAATACCCGTGGGCCACTATTTTTATAAATGTACTTGACTTGTTATTTTATTTACCGATGTAAGACCTCACCTGTTTTATAGTAATCAAAAGAAATAAAACGAATAACATCATGATTTTGCAGGAATGTAACTCAGTAGGCATTAAGTGGTGCGAATATTGCTTACCGACAGGCCGCCCATTATTTAAACCAAAGAATAAATGCTGTAAGTAACAGAGTGTCATACAGACCTATAATATTCATGGGATTTTGTTCATAAACGATCTATTTACAATACAATATACAATAAATATTATATACAACAAATAATACAATACTCCTTCTTTATTTTTCTTTATTATTCTATTTCTATTTGAACTAACAAAATATATATTTCTAACGAGAGAAGGCGATTGGTTTTTAGGGTTCCGTGCCTCTAGAGGAAGAATGGAACCCTTATAGGATCACTTTGTTGTGCATCTGTTTGTCAAGACCCTTTTCTTCAGGAATGCGTGGAAGTATCAAGCTAAAAGTCATTTCAAATACTTAGGTTTATACCGTAAACCGTTTTTGTTCATATCTTTGTCTCTATACTCATCAGGTTTATCAAACCCGTAAGTGTATCTCTTTGGTTGAAAGTAGTGGAAGTATAGATCTAAGCCATTATCACCTACATATATTCGCCAACCTTATTCAGATAAAAGTAATCAGTAGTATTGGATGCAGTTTGCTTCTGTATTATACTCTACAATAGTAATTAATTTGTGTTCATTCAAGCGCTAAAATTTTACGAAGAGTAGTTGTAGTCTAATATTAAATTCACATGTACATTCTAATAAAGAACGAACATTCATTGAAAGGATAGACAATGGCGGTTTCTCCTATATACATATTTATGAATTGATCAATTCTACCCAGACCCAAACAAAGAAAATTGTCTTCAGCCCACCAAATCATTAATTTATTTTATCGTAATATAAAACGTTAAGTATATCCAACGCCATCTAGTTAAAGACAGCTGAACTATTTTTATAAGGCCCTTTACTAAGTTGTTCCATTCTGTTTTGATCTAAACACGACACCTTTTATGTAGATGCCAGCAGCTACAGTTTGTTTTCGTTTTTCAATACAACTACACTAGGAATACACCTCTACTATGTTGTGTGGCGTGTGAAGTATATATAACGGACATCTAGAATACATGCTCAGAATAATAGTTTTGTGGCTTTCTTTTAAGATGTTTGTATATTATCAACCTATAAAGCTCAGCGTATCGAAGCGGGCATATGTGCGCTTAAACGTCTTCGCCATCCGTACAAGTAAAAAGAACCTTTAAAATTGTCAGAATCCCTTTCTGATGGTGACTGATAATAGAAGACAGAGGATATATGGGTAATGGTGTAGGTACATTAGGATATGCCCACGTCAAAGAGGACACTAATAAACTGATTGATTGATTGTCTTAATAAATTGTGGTGATTACTGATAACACTTTATGAAGCTTGCTAGTGAGCATACATTTATTTACAATAAATTATCAAGCGTGGTCATACTTATTGTGAAGCTATTACAAAATGTGATATACAGTATTATTCACTCGGTATCTCCTTGTACAAATATGGTTTGCATTTTTCCATGTGATCCCCAAGTTTCTTGCAACCTGGAGCACGTTCGTTGTGTTTGCAATTCTGAAAAATAAATTGAATGTACAATTTTATAAGGGAGCTTCAACTATCATTTCAGGAATAATCGACTCTGAGATGTTACTAATTGCGTTCAACATGATTTCAAATATACTCACCCATATAACATTACTTCTTATGCATATAAGTAATCTGTCCACTTGGCATGGAACATTATGAGGAGCCGCGAAAGGTTTTTGGGGTACAGGCGGGCCGTTCTTTTTTCCAAAGCATATTTTTTTCGATTCTTCTACACCCTCCGCAATATTTTGTTGGTTTTCAGACCATTTATCTAAGTGTTTTCCCACTGCATCATAGTCAATAGTTTCATTCTCATGCAAGAGATTATGTTTTTTGAATATACACATTCTGGGAGAGCACTGGAAAATAAAAATCTTTTTGAGTGATATAAATTTGTTTTTCTCGTTCTTATAACAGATTTAAAACTAATAAGATGTATAATTAAATAAAAGAACCCACTCACTTATTTCTCTAACTATCTTGGTGGTGTAGTGGTAGCATCTACGACTGCTGTGCTTGAGGTCTCTGGTTCGATTCTCGGGTTGGACCAAATATTTGTATGATCTGCCAATATTTTTTTTGGAGTTTGGGTGCTTTCTATGTATAATATATATATATATATATTTACCAAAAATACTATATACATTATGTATTTATATCAGTTGTCTAGTATAATGATTATTTTCACGGGAATTAATGCGATTAAATAATTAAAGGTATTACATACTTCAGAATTGCCTGATGTTTTGTGCAGATTGCACTAGCCACGGGTCACAGGCTAACTGAAAGTCAGACAGCCACGTCCTATAACCGATATCAGGGGTATGTAATACCTTTAAATAAGTGATAGCGTTCATTCCCGTGAAAGTCATAATTATATCGTGAAACGTGAAAGTGTAAAAGTTGGTTGTATAGTACCCAAAGTACAAGTTTTGCTGACTTTGAGACAAGATGGCGTTGTACCAGATGTCGTTGTGAAAAAAGTTATTATTTGTATATTGTATTATAGTCATATCTCTTGAGTTACAGATATCTATTGGCATGTAAGTGGTAATCCTTACCATTAGGTGTCCCGTTAACTCGTTTGACTCTCAACCATGAAAAACACGAGAAATGGAAAGCGAGAAACAAATACTATTATTACTACAAATATTATTACTAGTAATACTACTATAAAAACATGTTTTCTCCAAAAATACTTTTCGTTGAATGGTAGAAGCCTACAGAATTATAGCCAAAAACCTACTCAACACTAATGAGTGGTGGACCGCTACTTACATCTCCGGACTTCCAAGGTTTGGAATTATCTGGTGGCTTGAAACCGCAGGCAGCCAAATCACTGTTTGGGAATAGCGGATCAACAGGACAGCAGTGGTGAAGGTTTACCTGTCACAAATACAAAGATGATTGAATTTAATCAGCATGTCAATAATCATACTGCTTACTGTGTTTCTGTATAATAAATATATCCGTGTATATTTATCACTATTTCTATTTATCTCGTGAGTGTCGTAACAACTAACTAAAGGAGCAAACTGCACTTGACACAAAACCTTTTTTTTTACGTGTGACAACCCCCACGGGCCGTTACCCCATCGGGGTTTGCGATGAGGTGACGGGGTTGGGGTTGCCTGTCATAGTTTTCTTTTTACTTGTTGAAAGCCCCTCGGGCTTCACTCTACCGGGGTTTGCGGCAGGACGGTGTGTCGGAATCGAACCGACTAAAACCACACGGTGTGCCGCTCTGTGTCTGAGACGGGAGGGATCCGGGAATCGCTTTATTACGACATCCAGACCAGAGCTCGACACAAACCCTATTCTCACCTATCTCGCTGGCGTGGAATTACAGACTAAAACCTCCTTTCTATCAATGGTGTATTTTCTCTAGTGAACATGAAAGGTTGTTAATGATGATGAAGATATTTATTATAAAAATATTAGAATTTATTGATATTATTATGATCTTTAAATGTATTAAAATATGTTTTATTATACAATTTCCAGCCTTCTCAAAAACTTGTAATTTTTCCGTATGTCATTAAAGTTGCACATACATGTGGTTTACGGCAACGAGCACTCTAGTCGTAAAAACCTTTTAATGGGTTTTGCTGCTGCATTTATTTTAGAGTCAGATTGACAGTCTATCACATACATACATAGCATACACATAACTCAATATAAAGAATGTGGTATTGTTTCATACATAGAATAAATAGAAATGCTTTCGACGTATTTTTATAAATAATAATTTGTCGCCGGGGTGCATACATAATCTACTAATAGTATTAAACACACATAACGAAGTCTATCCTACTTCGTCCAACAGATTTAATGAATGTAAATCTTAAAATAAAACATTATGCCTTTGACATTATGTAGCGTTTCTCTTGTAATTCTTTTGATTCTGAGTAATTCAATTGAAGAGATGTAGTTCTGTCGATATTAATTAAATTTATTAAATAGCTGTAAAGAACAGTTCTTACTTTTAAATACCGTTATCCAAATTTTTTATATCAATGTCACTGTCTAAGAAATGTATTGAGCAAATGGTACTAGTTTCTTGTATATTTAAAAATCAGTCATTTCTTTTGTCAAAACATAAGTGTTGTACATCTCATCCAAGAGTTTGATTTCATTCTTTTCAACACGACACAACTTTTTATAGAAGTAACACATTAATCCCATTCAATTTTTTTGTAGAACCATGTCATTATAAGGTTATTTTTACTTTATCACAAGTTATGCGATTCTTTAATTTAATTTTGAATTTCAATGCAAAAACTAAAAATATGTACAATAGATGTTTTTTAAGATGTCTCATATTCTTTTCTACATTTTCGGGCTGTCTTTGATTAGATGGACTATAATATCCGACGGCCCGAAAATGTTAATCTTCAAAATATGTCTTAAGTTTTTCAAAGGAATATTTCTGTTAATCCAATTCCAATTCGTCAAAAAGATTTACAAAATAAAGTTCAGAATAAAACTTATTTTGAAGTGGGTTAAAAATCATAATATGAACCCAATCAACTCCTTCTGCTTAAGTAACACACAAACATGATATCTACAATTTTGCGATATCGAATGCATTATAAATATTTGGGCACGCCACTATGCCTTACACTAAATATGTTCGAATGAAATAAATCGAAATATTCACGCATGCAGTTTATTGCGTACTCTCGTTTAAACAATGTAATTAGTAATCAAATTTAATATTTTTTTGTTTTAATGTTTTTTTTCTGATGAAAGTCAAACGTGGATACCAACAAAGGTATTAGAGGTATTTGCCCTTAATTGCGTCGCGCCTGCCCCATCTACATGGCATTTCTACGTTATTATCTGTTCTGTGATTTTATATTTTAGGTAACATTTACTTATTCTGTTTAAATAGTTATTTTTTATATATTGTATAATGTTGTGGTAATATCGCACAGCACTTTTTAAAGGCAAAATACTCGTATCTTATTAACTTGAACAAAATAAAACATATAAAACTTCATCGGCTGGTATTAAATGCTTCTTCAACTTGACTTGACTACAGCTAGTTAAGATATCCCTAATGAAAATACTTGCTTTACACTTACATTATCCGGTGGGCCGTAACAATCTACAGGTATACTTGGATCTATAGGCGCCTCAGGATCTAGTTCATCAAATTCGCCACTTATCGTCTGAAATATACACAAAATGTTAAATCTATCATAAAAATACATATTTTTTACTAGATCTTATCTGTTAGAGAGTGATGGCTGAACTATAAGTGGAAGTTGATAATTAATTGAATATTAAAGTTATGGTCTTAGCTGTAGGTGTTTCGGGTTGAATTTCCAATAACGGATCAATATGAAGATTTATAAAGCTCTATCAATAGGATACGCTTTCTATACCTGTGCAAAATATTATTTTCGTTGCTTTTTTGACCTAAAATACCGCATCACAAAAATCTCTTAAATACCAAAATAAACTGTAAATTATTTTTAACTTGCACTTAAATTCTGGGCTTACCTGAACTACAGCAAATAAGACGAACGCCTGAATAGGTGTGACCATGATGTTAGGTTTAGGTGTTCTGATGGTATAGGCATTCCTCCAGCGGGTTATATACCAAGCAATTACCGGTCGTGACTATTGACAATACACGGGAAATATTCAAGGTTCTGATCAAAGACTACAAATATGTGCTGCAGACAGATCAGCTCGTATATCGTACAATGGATATAGCAAACTAACTGTTTGGAGCATCTGGAGCATGGTGTCACGTTAGTATATCTTATTCATTTAAAAATGTCGAAATTTCGTTTAATTATTATTTCGTTCATTTCTTTCTTATGCCTTGGAATGAAATTAAAAAAAACTACTTACTTAATGGGTTGCTTTTGACATACAAGGTATCAGACAGCTAATAACATTTCTGTTTAGATCCTACCTTGATTAATCTATTAGCCAAAGTAATTTTAGTTAGATAAATTAAAAGTAAGTTTACAAAGTATAGGCTAATGCTGAGCTTTATAGTATAGGTTAATGATCGAATTTGAATGTTACAGTTAACTAAATTTTGTTAGTCTTTGACAGAAGACTGCAGTTCGAATTTCTCAACCAAAATGTAAGTCAACTACATACTTGTAAGCTGTTGTTATCAGACGATTAATATTTTTTTATAATAATCTAAATAGTTTTAATTTTTTACATAAAACTCTTTGGAACTTTCATACACAATAATCACTAAATTAATGCATCAATTACGACTAATGACAGCTATCTAAAAACGTTTAGTTCAGTTGCACTGTAAATTAATTTTTTATAAACAACTATAGTCCACAACAAGCCCATTAAAAGAGGAAAATCGATATTGATAACGAGTCTCAGATGAACGTGATTGTAATTTCTCTAGTATCTATCAACATCTTAACGTTCAGAAACTTTAATTATTTATCACTTTAGTTATAGTTTATGAGTTCCTTTTTAGATCTTTGTTCCTTTAACTCTGACATAGTCTACGCCAAAGTTACTTGATGATTGGTTGGATAGTGAAACAACAAACAAATTTTTATTCCTACTTTATCAATTATAATAATATCATTGAGCATAGTACAATGTACCTATATAATGTTAATATATTTTATGTTTTATGTGAAAGTATAAAAAAGGAAATTCCAACATTATCTCTAATTTTAACTTCTGCTTATACACAATGTTCTATATTTCACGATTGAGACAAAAACATCTGAAATGATGTGATTACAAAATTGTTTTAAATTTAAATTTAAAAAAAAAAATATTCAATTTTATATCCAGTTTTTAGCTTTCATTCACAATTTAGTTGTGCTAAAGTGTTGTTTTCTTTTTTTTTGTGTCAAGTTTGTAAAGACAAACTTAAGTAAAACAGACACAAAGAAAACCCAGACTCAGAACAGCAATTTGTGGATTATATTTATTTATTGATTGAGAAGCAAAATAAGTATCTTTTTTTGTTTTTACTTTTCAAAAATTTCAGTAATCGGTTAAAAATTTATATATGTTCTTAATTATTTGTTTCAAAAATACAAAGTGATTCAGAAAAGACTTGATTTTGTTTTTTTAATAGATACTTGATAGAAGTAGCACTAGATTCTAGAAACACACACTATTAATAGCTATCATCATTTGTAGTAATGGTACGACTACTATTATTCCTTCAGGAATATATCTGTAGGTAAGTGTATCAAAATTAAACCGAAATTCGCTAACTAAAATATTTCTCTACCAATTGTCCCATTGTTTAAAAAGATTTTCATTACATATTTTTAACATTCCAAATCGCATGAAATCAGCAATTACTTAGCATAGCAAATGGCATGGCTTCCATAATACAACAGCATTACAAGTGTATCGGATGTCCTCAAGCCTTCAAGGTCCTTTATCATCACGGTGAGTGATCAGTGTCAAGTATTGTCAAGTGATCTTGAGACCTTGAGTTGAATACTAGACGTCGAATAATTGTACTGGGCACAATGAACCAGCGGATAGTACTGTATGTTTATATATTCGGTGTCATTATTGCAATTAAGATAAGAGTATTGCGGAATGCCTCAGGGACGTATTGCAGGTCCAGTGTTGAATGCGCATGAAAAAAATTGTTTTGTTATTAAATGTGTAATTGTCGTGGAGTTTTATGCAAAAATTGAAAATTATTGTTGAACGTCAATATTTTTACAAGCATTAATACATTTATCTGAACCCAAACTAATAAACCAACCAACCAACCATCATTGTTTAGTAACCAATATGAGTGGTTTTGGTCATCCAAAACCATCATTCACCATTGATGTAAGAAACCATTATTTGAATATGTTGAAAACCCATCAATCCATCATCACCTTCACCGCTGAGACTATCTCACTTTTAGTGGGGTCATTTTGATAGAACAAAGAACCAGGATGAATATTCCTAATGTGGAAATTATAAAAAAAACATTTAATTACTCAAATTTTTATTCTACTTATTAACTAACACCATTTATAAAATATAATATGTAATGCTTTTATGGCTAAAATACTTAGCACTTCCAAGCTTCATTGGGGCATTTCTGAAACAAACGAAATATGCTTTATATCAAAAGAGTGTTATTTGAAATGAATGATGAACAGTTAATACACGCATAATTGTGTAACCTACTACAATGGACAACAAATTGCAGACAATTCAAAGATTGCATAACGGATAAAACAATACATATTTTCTTGGTTTACGTCAAATACAAACACTGAAGATATGTGAAGAATATACATTCTTTTTTATGGGACTATTTCCGCCCCACACCCACTTCTGTAACTCTTGTACACCAGCATCAACATTAGTGAGTTATGACACTCGGGAAGTCCCAGGAAAAAAAAACTGTCTTGGAACCCACAACGAAACTGGTCAGAAGAAAAACTAAGGGAGTTGAAAATATAATGTGTCCACTTCCCTCCTTAGCAAAGCGGGAGACAAAGTGAAGTCAAAATAGGTAGAAGATAAAGAAGGCAGATACCTTTTCAAACCGGAAAGCACCACGCATAAAATATTACGGGTTCTAAGTGAGCTATATTTGATTTCTATAGTATAATGCTAAATAGCTTACAAATGACATCTGGGGTGGTACACTATGGGGATCTTGTGTTAACTGCGGTGAATTTCTATGCGTTTGGGTGATTCTGCCATATATACATTATTTTTTAGAAACTGGTTATGATTTTTGGTAATGCTTCAAAAGACAACATACAAACTAAGAACACGTTTATAAAGTGCACACAAGAACGCCAAGATTTAGTATAATTATTTGTTGATTACAAAAATGTTCTACTCTGTGGCGGTCGTATGAACAATACTCAGCTGAGTAGAATAACCGTTAGATTACTACGCTACACATATCAATCTTTTTAACCAATTATTGGTAAACAATTAAGTTTAATTGAAATTACCTTTAACATAGCAATACCAGTGCATGCAAATACGTCATACGCTTTGCAAGGGTAATCCAGATGCTGCCTCAAGTCTGTATCGACACAGTCTTTAATTGCTTTATCTACTGCAGCAGACCATCCTTTATGTTCTTCTGCCCATTTGATCAAATGGTTCTTGTAAGTTTCTTTGTTGAGCGTGTTTTTATCTACAAGGAATCCAGATTCTTCAAAAATGCATTGAACATCGTTGCACTGCAAGGAAACATAATTATTTTAAATCAGTTGACTTCATCTGCATCTTTCAAAAGGTATATATTTTTCCGGGTTTATCAACGTTATTAACTCACGATCGGCTCTCATGGTCGTGGCTTGGTATTATATCCATTATATCCATACTAATATTATAAATTAGAAACTAGCTCTAACTGTCTGTCGGTTATGCTGTCAAGGTAAACCATTACAAAGACTTCAATGAAATTTCACATATGCTACTCTTTACCGCAATGATAAATATTTACGCAGGCATAACCATATGTAAAAGTTAGTAGCCTTCCTCAATAAATGGTCTTCATTTGAGAATTTGAACAAGTAGATTATGTAACTAGCCCAAAACAAACAATTCAGTTTTATGATTCATATGATTAAAAGTTAGGTTGGTTTATTATGTATGCTTCAAAAACGCAAAAAGATCTGCGGCGGTTGAGCTCAAACTTTCATACGATATTCAACATTCTGTAAAAATGGATTAATCTAAAATATTATTTGCGACCACACTCTGTCGTAGTAAGTCATACCAGGCTACAACCAGCATTTGAATAGATAAACGTAGACACAAATATTTCAAATCTACTTGACAGGGTCTGGTAACCAATTTATTTCAATTCAACATTCAATTTCTAGCGGACTAAACTAACAACCCTCTGTTCTACTCACATCGAGCACTTGCTAGGTTCAAATGTATTACAGAGGTATTTGCCTGTTTGATCTACCGATTTGCAAATGTGATGTATCAACACTTACTGGTCCATTTAGTTTAGGGTTGGTACAAGTAGTTAGGTGTTTTACGTCACCGATCTCGGGTATATCACAGCAGACCGATAGTGGTTTCTGAAAGTATGCATACATATGTAAAAAACTGAAATGAATGTGAAACTTAGTAAATGGGATACTTCCTTTTTTAATTAGTTGGTGTTTTTACCTACAACAGTAAAAGTATTATGAATATTTTTTGACATTTACCATCCACCCTAGGAAAAAAATCCCTGCATCCCGAAGGCACCTCAGGCCACCAAAGCCTTGTAGATGGCTCACTCCTTTGTGGAACCTTTATCTCCCTAACAAAAGGAGTGTTAGGGATATAAATAATTATGGACATAAATTAAAATAATTATATCCCTAAAGTTCCCTCCCCTTGATTATAAGGTAGAAGGACTGGAGAGACAGCATCGCACTTGTAGCTCTTAAGTTGCAGGTGTCCATAGGCGGTGGGACTGACAATCGATCAGGTGACTCATTTGCTTTCCACCCCAGAAGAGAGATTGGGCCTCCGGTAACGTTAATTTCTCGGTGAAACGCAAGCAAGCAACAAATAGTGGAATTTATGTGACACAGTGATGGTCTATATGGTTTGCTGAGGCATGTGTCCTCCACGGTTAAATTGTAGGCTTCACTAAAGTGAGATATTTTATAATAATCTAAATACAGTTACTTGGTATCACTGAAGTGAAAAAGCTTATTCAGAATTATATTATCAATTTAAGTATTTACCAGAGTCGCACCTTTCCTCACTCCTTTGCTAAGAACATTACCACCAATCACCTGAAACTAATGTCAATCTATACTAATATTATAAACGCGAAAGTTTGTATGGATGGATGTTTGTTATTCTCGCGGGCATAAACTAGTTTAATATAATTTCAGAGTTAAAGTGAATTTAGTTTCGAAGTTATCGTTTTAAAACTTCAAACATTAAAAATAGAAAAAAACGATTAATGTAATAATCATTTTCCGGTGTTCAATTTAATTTTAATTCTTCATTGTATTTCACATCCATATTTTACTTTTTCAGTATACTATCGAACAGTTATTCGCCACACTCATACTAAAATCCTATGTGCATAAACTTGATTTATTAAAGAAGACTTTTAAATCCACCAAATACACTTAACTATATTAAGGTCCTTAAATTTATATCAAAATAAAAACTTTACACTAATAAACTCAATTAAAAATTCATTTCTCACCAAGATTTACAACTTGATTAAAAGAAGAACAGTGCAGTAAATTATATTATTTTAGTAGTTTATTTTACTTACAGTAACAAACAGAACAAAAGCAATAAACTTCATCTTGGAATCACGTTCACTTTCTTACAATGATGGAGACTTATGACCAAGAAATTAAACAGAATAACTATTTACTTATATTTATATCACCATGTTTATAAATACAACTGTTATCGGAATGTCAAAGTTTAATTTTATTACTCGTAGTAGCCGCAATGGCAATGTTCCTAGAATGTATCGAGTTCGTTATTGTCGTGTCGAAAAATGTATTTATTAAGATATGTATACAAGTATGTGGATTCTGCAAGAAATTGATAGAAATTTGAAATTAAATTTTTTTGGTAACTTAAATCCAATGCAAAAGTAGTAGTGCTTATGGCAAACGAACTGTTGCCAAAACATTCAGCCACTTGCAGGTTGTTCCACAAGAATCTAAGTAATTACATAGTGAATTTTAAAAGGTTAACAGTCGGATAACATACGTATATATTAAAGGAGAATGAAATCAGCTACGGCTCCGGTTAGCTACTAAATTCTTATGGATATTAAACGTGTTGAAAGTCCCGTCTAGATTGCGTTACGTAAATTAATTAGCAGAAAAATTGAGGCTACAGTTTGATGAAACTATAAGGTGTAAAACTTGTTACAGGTTTCATCTCGGAAAACAACGCGATGTAGTATTTAAAATGAAAGGAATATAATTATACTACAATCGTAAATAAAAATGCATGTATATTGTATGTATTCGCCTTTATACAACATCTTGTTTTTAAAATTGATTTAGTTTGAAATGTTTATTTGAACTTTTTTATATGTTATTGTATTTTCCTATTTAAGAGAAGTACTTTTGATAGGGTATGAGTAACACTTAAAAAACAAAGTCTTAGTTACTTTATATTAGGTAAAACCACATTTTTTATCAAAATGAAACTTTGTGTATAATTCGATTGAAGCTTGAACTAAATGATCTACAACATGCTTCAACAAATGATATTGAAAAGGCCTTAATATAATGGAACATAATGTGGGTATCTCTATGATTGATTTATAGCGATTTCCACATACAGCGTAATAAGAAAACACACTACAGCGCCAACTACCAGGTATACACCAAAAAGCCGGAGTAACGTACTACACTAAAACACTACAAATCCTGCATCACGCAATAGAATTTCTTTCGCCGATTAGCTTAAATAAAATATCCCAACATGAATCATTGGGCAGTGGCTTACTAGGCATGATCACCTAGCCTGGTCTCTTTGTGTTAGAGGGACTTCACACTCGGATAGTCTATCAGAGCGTATGCTCTACCTCTACTGTCTTCCTGAATAGGTTGTATTTAAAAAAAAAAAGAGAAATTGACATGCACGTGAAACTAAGTCCTGGGAAGAAAGCTAGTACAATAGTATTATTAAAGTGGTTAATCCATAAATTTACTGAATAAAAAAGGTTTTAAACTTAATGAGAATCTCGAACTGATAGATTTAAATTATATTTATAAGCATATTATACTATCAGTATTTCAAGGAAAACCGACCAAGAGTTTTAATTTTTAAATAATATTTAGTTGAACTCGTGACAATTACTGTTTAATTTACGATAGCGCGTAAGGAAAATCGTTCAATTTAAATATAACTCCTAAACACATTGCTTGAAATTTAAAACTCACAATATCACTATTTTTATAAGTTTTGTAATCTATATATTTTATTTATAGTCATCGTCTTATCAAGAACCTAGATTATGAACCTCTAACCTGGGGGATTAGGGGTTCATTTATCTGAGAGGAATTTCTTTGGGTTAACCAATAAAAAACCGTGTGTGCCTGTCTAAATTATTACAGCAAAATGTATTTCATTATTATTCACTTACTGGTGACTTTGAATTAGAGAGAAAGTAAGCTTTCTTGCACTTTTTTAAATAAATTTGCTTATAGGAACATATCTACGCTCTTAATAACCCGGTAATCGAAAAATCTAAATTTTACAGGAGAAAAGATTGACTGATATTTCCTAAACTCTTTACGGCAAATGGTACTATTCAAGTCATTGATGTATCAAATGAAAGTGAATTAATATTAAACTCATTTTATTGAAAACCTAGTAATTTGTAAAAATTAACAAGACCAAAAAATTCTATACATAAAATATCCCAGTAATCGTGTTTATAGAATGTAGAATGTGTGTAGAAAAAAAAATCATATAATAATAATAATTTTATTCGCAAAGCACAGCACACAACCAAAATATAAATATACAAACATTAAAGATATTAAGTAAACATGTTTGGTATTTTTTTCTTTTCTGAGGCTTGCAACATCTTGTATGTCAAAGTCAATCAGGGAAGCAAATTACGTTACGTGGCATTGGTGAATTTGATGACGTATTCCAATTTGCTGTAACACTTCATTAAACGTCATACAAAAAACAATAATTTCACCACATATCTTGCAAGTAACAAATCAAACCTCTTAAACAGACAAATATAATCAATCATGGCAACGAGAGTTGTACGCCAAGCTTCACAAAAAGGCGGACTCTCAGCATTCCCTGCGATGGGCACGGCCCATCCCGGTACTGTTTTTCAGAGCCCACCATTGTAGTATCCACCATATCACTATATACTGGGCGTCTAAGGCATTATGTCTCATCGTAGGGGTGATAACTCAACAATAACTTGGTAAACTTAACTTACCAAAGTAAAATCTAATATATAAAATTCTCGTGTCGCGGTACATGTTACCAAACTGTTCCGAAACGGTTACACGATTTTTTATGAAATTATGTATACACATCGGGTAGCCTTGAGTATCGGCCAAAATCTATTTTTCATACCCCTAAATGACCCAAAAGTAAATATTTTTTTTTATATTTTTGTCAATTTTTTTATACATGGCGAAACAACTTTTGCCGGTTCAGCTAGTATAAATATATTTTTATTACGTTAGTAAATTTAGTTGCATATTTAGCAATAGCATAAAATACTAAAATACTAGGAAATATAATAATACTAAAAAAAGCAATCACGATTTTTACATATAAGCGTCAAAAAACTCCTCCGCATCATCGATTACTGGTTGCATTGGCATGTTGAATAGCAATGCTAATTTGCTATGCTAGAAAAAGGCCGACCCCTGGTCATGAGAAACAACATTAATTTTTTTTTGCTCAGACCTGTAACCAATATACTTTTGTTTCTGAATTCTCAATAATAAATATTTCATTTCATGATATATTTGTAAATATCATTAGGAAAAATTTAAAAAGATTGCCCAGGTGTATCCACAGATGCTGAACTTGACATAACAGCAATAATCCCATAAAAGAATATTACCGAGTTTTTGTTTCGGAGCGTAGATATGCTTCTGATATGTTAGCGGTAGTTGCTGAAGGAGAAGGGTCTGAGTGCGGTATGCTTGCATGGACAAGTCTGTCAAAACTTTCTTTACAAGTTCATACAGGGTCGCTTAAAACAGGAAGATAATTCATATAATTCAATACATAAGGTTTGTTATTGAATAGTTAAGATGTACCCGTCCTAAAATGAACTTTGTAGTAACGCCAGTATTCTGGATACCTTGCCTAGGACGATGTATAAATCTCCAATACCATCTCATGATATTTCGAATGATCGACACGATATGCAATCAGTAATCTGTAATGCTTACAAAAGTTTGCAGTGGCAAAATTATTAACAGATCTTGACCATCCAGTGTTGTTGGAATAAATGACGATGGTATCATAACCCCTATAAATATATGTATATATATTTATAGGGGTTATGATACCATTACATATTGATATAGATACGTACTTATAAGCAGAATACGAATAAATTTATTTAGATTTTTTATATAATACCTGTAGTAATAAACTTTCATACACGCAAATAGTCTCAAACCGAAAAAGATTAAATGCTTTTTTCAATTTATTTATCAGGTCGACTATCCTCCTGTTTCATAATTACATAAGTATTGAAACGTAAACAAGATCCTGTAATTTATTCTCTTACCAAAATTTATTTTGTCATAAATGGTAATACAGATTTGTTTTATAACTAGACAGAATTCTGGGCAAGTTAACAAAATTAAATTCTTACAACTAAGGTGCATTGTAAAGGAAAACATTTCTAAGATTTTGTTGTAAACACAGACGGATTAATTAAC
This sequence comes from Hyphantria cunea, assembly GCA_003709505.1. NCBI lineage: Eukaryota > Metazoa > Arthropoda > Insecta > Lepidoptera > Erebidae > Hyphantria > Hyphantria cunea. Next base: position 1,079,071 of record PKRV01000563.1, on the reverse strand, counting down.
TTTCAGAATAAAAATAGCATCAGAAAATCTAGAACTGTTATATGATATGATAAAACCTAATATTTTCAGTAGTTCAATTTTAATTCAAATTTAGAAATGACTTTTTGTGACTGTGATAACTTTTTTGTCCTTCTGATGATGGATTCATATCATAGAGATTGTAACAGCCGAGCAAATTACTCAAGAAAACAATATTGGAAAGAGAAGAAAAGCTTGTATCCAATCCCATGCCAACCAGTCCGTTTAGCTTAGTATAGTGGGCCAAATTTCGTTTCTTTAAAAAAACCTCTATACAGCAACAGAGTATTAAAGACAGTTGATGGAGACAGTTTGACTGTCTCGGTGGGGCATTGGAAGCGTGTGTGACTGCTGTGCTTGAGGTCTCGGATTCGATTCCCGAGGTGGATCAGATGTTTGTATGATCTACATATTGGTGTTTTTATGTATAATATGTATATATTTACAAAAAAAGTATATATGTATTTATATCAGTATTAGTATTAATACCTATAACACAAGCTGCTTAGCTTGGGACTAGATGGCGTTGTATGTTAAATGTCTGAAATATACATTATATTTATTTGTGTAATATATTTCGATGCATTCAAAAGTAAATATATTTTGCAGCATGGGGCCTGATAAACGGATTGATTTTAATGGACTTAATAAGAGAAATTCTTGGATTCTACTTATGCCTATCATCAGGCAGAGTAGACATTTTGGCAGCTATCTCATCAACAACTCATAATGTCCCACTGCTGGGCTCGGGTCCCCTCTCAGGAGAGGGTTAAGGCCATACGTCCCCACGCTGACCAAGTGAGGGTTGGGGACTGGCAAGATTACATTATGGCTACGTATCTTGCCGTTGGATGTTTTAAAGCCGCCCAAAGGCCACCAACTAAGCTTCACGACTGTTATCGTATGATAATACCGTCCGGGACCGTCTGCTTAACGTGACCTCCGTATCACGGAGACGCTCATGGTAACATGCCACCAGCGGTCACCCATCCAGGTACTGACCGCGCCGTTGTTGCTTACCCTCGGTGATCGTTTCTAATCACCGAGTGCAACTGGACTATGAGCGCCTCTATGGCAGCTTTCAAAAATATATAAAAAAAAAATCTCAATTTTCTTGAACAATAAAGTGCAATTTAAGGTAGGTCAAAGTTTTGAGTATCTTATGTAGTACGTATATGCCTCTTTAATTCTAATGGACGATTATTATTATCAATTCCATTTTCAACTATCCGATCTGACTTACAAAACATTGAAATTAAATTATTTACGTACTTTTCCACAGACATGCCTAGCAATTTAGAGCAATATAATTATCTTTAGTAAAGCAAAGGCCCTAGTCCACAACGTATACCTGTAATAAAAGTTTGCCTGGTGGAAATTGCTTGAAGGAAAAATGGTGAACATTGTAGTGCTTCTGTAGTCTACAAGTCTCTTGTGAGACGATATTAAACCGATATAGAATAAAGTATAAGCCAAATAGCTGTTTTTTGCGAACAAGAATTTAAACACTAAAAACGTTCTTTAGGAAACCTCCTGATATTCGTAGTTTGGATAAGTCCAAATGAGGTATCATATGGAAGGGTTTGAGCAATGCACCTATGCATAGCATATTTTATTACTTTTTGTTGATGCATTATTTATTATATATACTGAAAAATAGAAAAAAAATACCTCCTTATCTCCAAAGTCGGAAAATAATTGTAATTATCTGATACCTAAATATCGTACAAAAATTTTGTTGGTAAATAAATATATTTATGTTTTTGGACAAATAATTGCTGTTTCATCAATTTTTACAATAGGAAACAGTAAATTCACTAATAACATCTTAAAATGCACAAAACTTTAATGTGTCACAACATGCAAAAATAGTAACAAGTAAAACAAAATGTACTATTTATTTATAAACTTTATTTTTTATTTATTTTCATAAACTATATCCGTCCATCCATACAAACTAATATATTTAATAAAATTTTAAACGATTCCTGAACTAAAAAGGTCCTATACACTGAACCCTCAGTGGGCTAATCGGACTTGCACTTATCCGATTTTTTTTACAATTCTGCAATAGACAACATTAACTTTAACATATAAATATTCATACTTTTTAAAATTTTCCTAGTTTTTGCTTCACCTATTAATATGTAGATCTTGTTTGCTGTTTATGTGAAATTAATGTATTTGAACTTATGAACGCTTATAGAAACAAACAAAAAGAAATTAACTAATAGAGTTATAAATTCCTGGATATTGTATGTTTTCTAGTTGTTAAAGTAAAGTTAAAAAGTTATCATTCGGGTGAAGCACGTAGTTTCACAAAGTAATAGGGACTAAAATTCTATTACATATATAGCACACAATGTATAGCACATTCGTTGATATTGTTTATTTTCAAATTACTGAAGTAAAAAGATGTCTTTCGGGGGAAGCACGTGGTTTCACAAAGTAACAGGGACTAAAATTCTATCACATGTATAGCACACAATGTATGTTTCGTTGATATTGTGTGTTTCCAAATTATTGACAAAAAAATATGTCTTTTGGGTGAAGCACGTAGTTTCACAAAGTAACAGTGAATAAAATTCTATTACATGTATAGCACACAATGTATAGCACATTCGTTGATATTGTGTGTTTTCAAATTATTGACAAAATAAAGATGTCTTTTGGGTGAAGCCCGTGGTTTCACAAAGTAACAGTGACTAATAATTCTGTTACAGTAAGCACCTTTAAAGCTTTCGGTTCCCAATCACAGTGAATTTTTTTACATTTTTTTCAACGTCTATCTTTCAAAGAAATCCAATTGTGCGTGTGTCACGATCCTTGTCAACTGTAAGGTTATATTCACAGGGACAGATTTAAGAGAATTTGTCAAAAAGGATGACTAATTCAATTCAATATTGAGCATTTGAAAACTCTATGTATATTTAT
>PKRV01000563.1:1060380-1075924 GCA_003709505.1 Hyphantria cunea | reverse complement strand
ATTATATTAATAAATAGTAAAATATAATAAATTTAATATTAAACTTATTATTATTGAATACATATACCTATGTTTAAAAATGACAAAATCTTTTTCCGAAATGTTCATTGTTTGACACTCATACATACTAGTTATCTGGTAACTTACAACCAGAATAGAAATTAAAGTTTTAAAAATAAGTAGTATAAAATTAATTCAAATGTTACAACTTTAGACAGTAGTAAGCCACGATAATCGTGGTATTCTTCCACGTTCCTAAGGTCCTAAGTTAAGCAATAAGCAATTCTGCAGTTCATACTTTTATAGAAATTAAATATACACATACAGCTGCATATTTAATTTCTAAAATAAGTATGACGTCAGAATTGCCCAAACACACAAAACTACCCTAGTTGAAATAATATTTTCATAGTATACTGCCCCGGATATTACCTGTAAGCTATTCAGCAATATTTAAGGTCACACCGCCACCACATCACTTGATATACATTAATTACTGTAGTCAGCATGCGGGGGGATAAATCTCATAGTTTTATCTTAAATATATATCATCAAATAAATGTAACGTTTCCTAGACAAACGTACCTAGAAACCAGTATTTCTAATCTATATGTATATACACCCGTATACGTGTCTATTCTCAGTTACAATAGTTCTCAGTTACATCCAATCGATTGGTTTCATTAGTGTTAAGGAGTGCGCCTGAGAAACTGACTATAAGCGGATAGCGATGTACGGGCCACGTAACTTTTTATATGATAGTTTATTTGTTTATATCTTAACTGTATGTATAAAATAAGAACAACAAAATATGAGTTACAAAGTTGTAGACGTCACGATTTCTTCCAGGTAACCTTAATGATGATTTTATTTTTAGAAGAATTTGCTGTGCCTGACTTTTTGCGATTTTTTTAGTTCGTGTGCAGATTTGGCAACTCTGTTCTTTAGAATTTTACGATGCATTCATTACCAACAGGCTCGACTGTATGTATGTGAACCGTTGCTGTGGTATTTTTACCTCGATCGTTAAAAGAAAAAAACTATAAAGCTACTACTACTAATTAGCACTTGAATACATACGTGGCGTTATATAAACTTTTTCTGAGTATTGTTGATGATTGCCTTCGGGCAATACGCAGTCAATTGTACCTCCTAGTTTTAAGTTACCTTTGTAAGTAATCAGGTGTACAATAAAGCGATTATTATTCCCTTCATTACATTTAATTAACATATCCATTACCTCTTTAATATATAAAGTATAGATAAAAAATATGTTATTATTATTGATGAAAATCATTAATCCTCAGAATAAGTTGCGCATATAGAACTTATATGAACATACACAATGTCACGCCTATTTCCCAGAAGGGTAGGCAGAGACTATTGATTTCCACTTGACGATGATGCTCTCCTAGCCGATTACAGTGGTACGGTACGGCGGCCAGTCTCAGCGGATATCAGCCAACTATACAGGAGATATTATAGTGCACAAGTGTGTGCGCAAACACAGGTGCACTCTCTGTTCTCTCTCACTCATAATCCGATGTGTTAGCCAACACGATCGGGGAGAGATCAGGCGCAGGCCGAGCAGGACCGACAGCTTTACGTGCTATCCGAGGCACGGGGGTTTAGACTTTTACTTCTTTACTCTGATCTGTTATTAAGTATTTATTTGATCAGGAAAACACTCAACAACACTTTTGTTCCTACCCAGGATTTGAAACCGTCGATGTGGCAGTTCCCGCTTACTATATTAATTAGCTGTCCAATACTTTAAGCTGAAATATTCCCATAATTTGTAACAATTAACAGAATTAGATTTATACTTAACCATTACGTTTAACTTCGTAGTATTTAAGATTAAAGTTCTGAATGTTCCTATTTTAGTTTGATGACAAAATACTACTTACTTCAGTGAGATTAGATATTTAGTCTAGTGGTCTAGTTGTTTTTTTAGTAATATGATAATTTAAAAAAACAACATGTCAAATACGTATATAAATCAACACGACTATATTTGATCCTGATTTTTACCCAATGGCAAATATTATAGTAGGTATACAGTAGATCTGACTCAGCTCTACATTGACCCTTTACTACTTGAATGTTTTTTTGTTCCTTTTTTTTAAATTCTCTTTTTTCATAGTCGTGTTATAGTTTGTTATTTTTTTATATTAAAACGATCATCAAATAAGCCAAAAAAAATCTTCATGAGCTAATTTGTCCGGAAGTGTATAAAGTTTCGCAATAGATAAAATATATCTAAGTCTCATTGCTTCTATTTTCTTTTAAAGCTAGTATACCTCAATATTACAGCTCCCATGCACTATCCGTTGTACCAAATCCAATTCACCTTCTTTCTAAATCCTACTTTGAAAAGACTAAATTCAAAAGAAATGTTGGTAGCTAGAAAGGAATCCTGCCAAACTCCTTACATACTGTCTTGCATTTCACCAGTTTATTTCTTTGTTTTTTCAAAGACAAATATCGCATTGGGAATTAATTCTGTACTGCGGGGACCTTACAAATAAACATGAAACAGACAAAACAATTTGTGAATTGCACAAAGTATTGTCCCATGTGGGCTTTGAACCCATAACATAAGAAAATGGCGCGTAGAAACCGCTTACATAGACAAAAAAAATATTAAAATTTGAAGATTTTTGGATAATGATTCCAATTTCTCTTAATGTTTTGTTGTACCAAGTATTAGTGCAGTATATGTGCTCTTACGGTAAATTATATCCAAAGAATATACGCTACACTCAGTCCTCTCCTTAACTAGAGTGTAGGTACAGCTCTTTACTTCGAAGAGACATAAGTGTGATCACTTATCGGCGAGCTTTATGCGTCGTAAAGTAGACTTGCGAAACGGAATGTAGACGCACTGAGAGCATCCTATGACGCATGTCCGTTACACGTTTTCTAGTGGGTGTAACTCATAAAATACGTGATTGATTTCAGAGCAATAAAGCCTAAAGTATGTGGCAATAATTAATATTAGATCATACAATTAAAATCAGTGATAGGCTCTTTAAGGTTATATTATATATAAAACTAATTTCTTTACCCTATTTTAAATAGGTGTAATTTTATGAAATATGAAAACATTAGGTAAATTAAAAAAAATATAATGTTTGCGCAATAATGTTTTAAATGAAATGAAAAAAGCTTCATTCAATAAATGGTTATTGAATAGAAAATAGTATATTTATAAGTTGCAAAGTAGTTTCAGGCACAGATGAGCGTGGTATTACAAGATTATAATTGAGTATGAGAGTCATAATAATTATATACAAATTTATGATACGTGTATATCTATCATATTTTCTTGAATTATATATTTCGGTATGCTATGAAAATAATATAAAAAATTATCACTTATTAAAGCTAAATCTTTTACGTTTCTACACTACCTACTTGATCTATATGACTCTTCTTTTTTATATTTTAAATTTATTTACGAATGTGTGTATACTAAATACAAGTTGTTTTGTAAACTTCAGTATTTCACAACATTTTGTGTAGAGACTGTATATGTGACATTTTTAAAAAGTAGTCCCGCTTTTTAATTTAAATAATTCAAAAGATACCCCTGATATACCCCTGAATGGATGTCTCGAAGCACTTTGTTAATTAGTGCTTAAAGATCCAATAACCTGGTTATCTTCGCCAATAATAGACCTCATTAGCAATACTCGTTTCGTGTTGATCTGATTTTACCTGAAAATTACATTTTTATTTTATTCAGTCTCTCTTCTTTCTAGCCTTTATTATTCCCAAGACTAATTGGGGTCGGCTACTAGTTCAGCCAATTTTTCCTGAATATCAGTTTTTACACAGAACGACTGGCATCGGACCTCCGCAACCCTAAGGGTGAACAAAATTCGAAGGTTGAACTAGTTGACAGTGTACAGTTTACCATCAGACGACGGAGCCCGCTTCAGTGCGGGCAGGCGCTGGGAGGGGTCTGGATGGCGTAAGAAAGCGGTTCCCGGATCTCTCCCGTCTCAGGCACACCGTGGTGGTTTAGTGGGTAGTCTGGCGATTCAGTTAGGAGTCCCACACAAAGCGAACCCCCTGTCCACGCGGGGGGGGGGGGGAGCGAAGTGCGTAAAGGCATTCCAAAACGTAAAAAAAAGGAAAAAAAGTTGTCAGTGTATGTGAGGGTATGACTTCCCAATAACGATTGCCATGCTAGTTGTTCATGACAAATGGGATCGACCGCTTATCATGCTCTCCGAGGCACTTTAGATTTTTATTTTATTTAGTAACTGTTTTATTTCTTGTCAAGCGACCCGTTACTTTTTTTGTTTATCATTTTTACAAACAACGTCCATCAAGTTTTCCGTTTTTTAACAGCGCTATTTTCCTGTGTAGTTTGTTCCCTTAGTACTTAGGGTCGGCTCGTATTTCATCGAGTAAGTGAGGATATCGGAGGCCCCTAGGCAGACAACGCACTTTTGGTATATAATAATTATTAATAATAAATTAATTTTAAAATAATCGCCTTCATGTCTATTGTGGTATCATCTGGGGCCATTTTCTACTCGCTTAGACACCCGTGATATTTAAAAGCAGTATACATGATTGTAGATATATTTTATACATAGTATAAGTAAAACTTTAGCAGAACATAAAATATAGTATGGCGCGAATAAATATAAAGTCTTCTACAGAATATTCTCATTTGGGATTTGTTAGCTTTGTTAATTACACTTGTACGTATCTGCTGTGCACTTTCAGTTCAGCGCATAAATATAGAAATGTTGAAAGAGAACTTGCTTTTGATAGACTCGTCTGACTTGTTTTCTCATTTAAGCTAAGTTTTAGTTTTCTTTAAAACAAAATTTTGAATGAAATACGAACTTAAAAAGTATCTTTTTATTGAAAAATATTGGTTGTATTACTTTCTTTATCTTGTTTTCCTTCAAGTTTTAACAAGCAATGATGATGAATTTATTAAAATTATCAACATTATAATTTTATACATAAGGTATGTAAGTAACGTACCTCAAATAAATTTTTAAAATACTAGGAAAAAATAACAACCAAATCAAACATACAATGTTTGAATATATGTTCTAGTTGAATTTAAATGAAAACAGATTTTTTATTTTTGCAAGGTTTGTATACAAGCTATTGATGTTCGGGTGGAATCTAGCAACTCAATTTTAAGCAGATGTCTTCAACCGATTGTACTGAAATTTAGCAGGCATATATATGCATATAATGTAAAAAGCTTGCCGCTAGGTTTATCTGTATAGATAAACACGTAAATTAAACAACTTGATCTGACTGATTACCATTTTTCAAATTTTTAAACTAATTAAATACGAGGATTTAATCTTGCGACAATCTTTTTAATCATACTAGCTGGCACGAAAATGTTGCTTTGATATAAAAATACAAAAATGATTTAGGGGTGGGTCACCCTTATAGTTTAGGGGTATGCAAAATTGATGATAGCCGATTCTCAGACTTACTCGATATGCACACATAACTTCTTAAAAATCGGTCCAGCCGTTTCGGAATAGTTTGATAACAAGAACGGTGACGGGAGAATTTAAAATATAAGATATGTAATGATGATACAAGTAGATAGTAAAAGTTTTTAAATGAAAAATATTTCTTTCTTTTAAGTTCATTTAAATAAAAGCTTATCAAGAGCAATTCTTGTATACATATCTATAATCTGAATCTCGGAAACGGCTCCAAATAATTTTCATGAAATTATGTGTGTAGTATAGCAGTCAAGGGCGATAAGTCGATCTAGCTACAATACATTTTTAGAAAATTTACCAAAAAAACCGATCAAAGCTAGTGATCCCGGTAAAAAGTTTAATATAGGGTACATACAAAGATTTTTCCCACATATGAATGTATAAATTGGGTACATTTTTTCCTATTCGCTTGTTTATATATAAATATAGAATATAGTTCTAAACAAACCATACAATATTTAGACGTGTTCTCAAATGAATATATTCTATAATGTTCATTTCGCCGTGTTATATGTTTGTGTACACAACAACACATCTAAACAAATATTGTTTTGTGTTAACTTCCCGCTGGGCCGCAATGTATATGACTAAGCAGACTAAGAAAATACAACACCTCCAGTTTTCTTTTAATTTATACACGAAATGAATTATCCAATTTCGTGCTTTCGATCCACAAAAAAGCGCGTACATACATTTTTGTCATTTATTTTATTTATATAGATAGAAAGGTAGATTAAGTTTTGATTGTGGCGACTTTCAGATTCAACGCAACAACAGAAACACTCTACAGCGCCATCTACCGAAGATAATTCAAACTACGTAGTAACGAAGGCAACTAAGAAACTACCAATCCTAAATCGCGCAATAGAAGTTCTTGCGCCGATTAGCATACATACAACATCTCCAACGTCAACCGTTGGGCAGTGGCCCGCCAGGCATGATCACCTCGCCTGGTTGGAGGATCCTCTCTTTGGGTTAGAGGAATATGTGACCCGTTCCTCCATATTGACTACTAGTAAATATCTCTATGATAATAACCATTACCATTTTTTTTAAATATTTCATGTGTTTTATAAAACATAAGTAATTATGATTCTTCGCTTAGCGAACAAATTTTTTGGCAACAGACGACAATTCAGTAAAAAAAAAATAATCTTTACGGAGTAAATAATTATAAAAACGACAATCGTTTGAAGTATTCATGTATCTTCTACACTATATTTGTTTATACAATCAAAAATTTGGAAAACTTTGAAATTATGACTTTAATCATTTACATATATAAGTATATACGAGATATATTCAAATTGCCACATCAACAAAATAATGAAAACTTTCTTGTTGCTTACTCGTAAAGCTTCGTTAAAGTGATAAGCAAATTTTTAAATTTACAATTACAGTAGAGGTTTATTTTATAACTTAACTTTGCTATTTAAAGAATTTAAATATATTAGCGGTCATCAGTTTTTAGTTTATTGCGAGCATCTAGCATCTAGAGGCGCTCATAGCCCATTTGCACTCGGAAACAATCACCATGGGTAAGCAACGACGGCGCCATCAGTCCCGGTTGTTATCATAGAATAAAAGTCGTGAAGCTTAGTTGGAGGCCTTTGTGCGGTTTAAAAACAACTAATGGCAAGACTACGTAGCCACAACGTAGCCTTGCTAGTCCCCAACCCGCACTTGGCCAGCGTGGGGAGGTATGGTCTTAACTTTCACCTGAGAGGAGACCCTGAGCCCAGCAGTGGGACATCATGGGTTGTTAATGATGACCATCTAGCTATAACTACTATCAAGAGTGCCAATATTTAGATTCTATTTAATGTAACCTACATATTTTAACCTTTACATTTCGTTTTAATCTGTTGAGGGAGTATAACTTCAGGATAATAGTGTTCGACTGAAATATAATGTTCTCCTAGCCGATTACGGCTACGGAGGCCAGTGCCAACGGAGACCAGCCAACTACGCAGGAGATAATATAGTGCACAAGTGTGCACGCACACGCAGGTACACTAAACTCTGTTCACTCTCTCTCATAATTCGATGGGACGGCTAACAGACATGATCAGGGAGAGATAAGGCGCAGGACCGACAGTTTTACGTGCTCTCCGAGGCCTGGGGACCCCAACTTCCAAACTCCGAGCTGCTATTAAGTATTTATATACTCAGAAAAACTCAATAACACTTTTGGCCCGACTCAAGCCCTCTTGATTGGCAAGTGCATATTTCAACCGCTAGAGACTAAAATATATGAGTCCGGTAGATCGTACAATTAATGTACTCTGCTACAACGTAGATGGGACTTCAAAATCATAGTCTGTAAAACGTGGGCAAAAAAGCTTCAATTCTTTTTATTTTATCGACAAAGTGTGTATAGTTTAAATGATTACGATCAACATTTATAAGTTTTATAGAAGTACCCGTGTCGTACATATTTCAAAAGACCACTTTCTAGTGATAAAAACTTAGAGCCTTAATTTTCCTTTAACTACCCGTGAACAAACAAGTACTTTGCTACACTTTGAGTATCCTTGATCAAATAGGGAATACGGCCTCTAGGAACCTCATTCGACGAAAAGCAAAGAAACAAGTGATTTATTTAAAAAAAGTTTTTTTTGAACAAGATTTTATTATTTGTTAATACCAGATAATAACATTTGATATCCATACTGGGTGGGTAGTTCACTAATATTAAGCGTCCATTTTGTTGAGGCAGCCATTTTAGATGAAAAATAATATATACATATAAAGGGATATTTAAAATTTCAGCTCAATTCGAAATCGAGAAGTGGATCGAATTTAACTTTTTTTTTATTACAGACAGACATCGGGACAAGTGAAACTAAACAAAAGCTTGTTGAAATGGTTGTAATAAAAGTCACAAAAGGGACCAAAAAACGAAGAATAACGTCACTGCAAAGAGAAGGAAAACTTAAAACAAACCATTTTTTTACAAGTGGAAATCCCCACGGTCCATCACCCCACCGGGGTTTGCGATGAGGTGGTATATCGGAATTGGACCGACTAAAACCACTCGGTTTGCCATTCTGTGCCTGAGATGGGAGGGATCCGGGAACTGCTGTTATTAATACATCCGGACCCCCCCTAATGCTTGCGGTTACTGAAACGAGCACCGTCTGATGGTAAAAACTCTCAATTTAGGCGAAGTACGGAACACACGAAACGTCACCTCCTCGCAGTTGGTGGACTAAAGCGGATGGAGGGGAAAACCCGTCCCGACCATCCGCGGCCACCTCGACACCTCGGATTGGGTCCAAGTGGTGGTCGTCTCCTTCTCTGCGCGGGCACCTCCTGCGAAATTATGTCTTCGCAGAAGGTTGGCATCGTGGGTAAAAGTGCTGTCGCTACCGGCTATGGAGCGTATGAGGGCCCGACCCGGCAGTGTGTGCTGCTTAAATTTAAAACAATCCTTTATCAAACCGTCTGGGCCGTCTGATAAAACCTTATTAATGCCGAAACATAAGCCTCCCAAGACTTTTTCGATATAACTTGACATAATAAATATGTTTAAAAGTTGTCATATAAATTTTTCTTAAGGACTTTCTTCAATTGCTCGTTTTCAATCGCACGAATCATTGGAATGTGATTCCTGAATTCGTCTTCTTTATACCGTTATCAGTGGAGCGTTACTGGGGTTGATATTGTGAGTATACCTTAGTATTTCTCTGTATTTATATAACCTATATGTATGTAAGGAAACTATTGTCAGAACTCAATTACTGGCAAAAGATTGGAAGAGAACTATTGGACAAAAATCTCAGTTACTTTATTTAATGATACTTTTATTACTGATGATGTACTTTTATTTCACATTTCTAAATAAATACATAAGTATTAATAAGTTAGTGCTTATTGTAAATAGAAGAGTACTAAGAACAATATCATTAAGTATAAAAATATAAACGAAATAAAAAACCTTGTGCCCAAAAACAAACTATAATAATAAATATTTTGGACATCTAAGACACAACGCCGTCTAGTCCCAAGCTAAGCGTAACGTGTTATGGGAATAAGACAACTGATATCATCAACACATGTATACCTTTTTTTTTAATTAATAAGATATCATACATAGAAAACACCAAAACTCCATAACAAATGTTTGCAGATCAAACAAACATTTGGTCCGACATGGGAATCGAACTCAAAATCGCATACGTTACCACTACGCCACCAAGGTAGTTGGTAGGCAATAAGGTGTAAGTACGCATATTTCATTTAATTTTCTTTTAAGATTCTTTACATATGTACCATCAGGGGTTAAGAAAAAACGCCAAAAAGAAACTGGTCACAGTAACACGAGATACGATGTAAAATAAATAGGCCCTCTAACTGCGGTCAAGCTTGACTCTTCCATAAATAAATAAAGGGTGTATTTGTAGGGAAGGCAACTCCTTAAAAATCATCATTCATATCTTTTTCATGGTATGAAATAAAAAAAATATCTCTGACTGTATAATTATGACGTAAACCAAAGTAATTGCCACACCAAACATTACTTTCTTTTACGTTCGGACAATAGTACATATCATTTAAACACATACAAGTCCGTAGGCCGAATCCTAACCCTTATGCCGCCGTAACATTTATCGGCGATAAAAGACGGTCTAAAGTACCGCACATTGTCGCCGACTACAACCCTCCCAACGGCTATTAACGTTTTTTATTAGTATTTATCACGACTATTCGGTTTACGAGCAATAATTCATCTGCATTTTCGATTACATTACATTTGTTAGACGGTTTCTAATTAATTCTATTTACTACATTTATAGTTTTTCCTTTATTTAATTAAATATGTAGGTTGTTACTATCTGTAGACGATTTATAAGTAATTTTAGTGGTTAAAGACTTTTAAAGTTAATTTTTTGTTATATAATATTGAAAACCGAACTTTCTTAACTTAAGATATAATATATTTATATCTAAAGACGTTTCAGGGATATAAAATGTAGAAAGAGGGTAAGGAGGGGAGGGTCGAAAAGGGAAGTGTCCTTCCTAGCAACAGTCAGTTGAAATTACACTTACACCATTATAAAAGGCTTTTCTTTTTAAATCTCTCTTTATTCATACTGAAAGCCCAATTCCTCTGTTTTAATTGACTTACGTCCTCAACTTATCTTTCCTCAAAATTGTACTAATGTATTAATAATAAATATCATAGATCAGTTACACTCGGTGATTAGTAACAATCACCGAGGGTAAGCAACGACGGCGCTGTCAGTACCTGGATGGGTGACCGCTGCTGGCATGTTACCATGAGCGTCTCCGTGATTCGGAGATTACGTTAAGCAGTCGGTCCCGGTTGTTATCACACTATAACAGTCGTGAAGCTTAGTTGGAGGCCTTTGGGCGGCTTAAAAAAATCTAACAAACAGCAAGATACGTATTCTTGCCAGTCCCCAACCCGCACTCGGCCAGCGTGGGGACGTATGGCCGTAACCCTCTCCTGAGAGGAGACCCGAGCCCATCAGTAGGATATTATGGGTTGTTGATGAATGAGTACTAAAAAAAAAATAACTGCTAGTCAAAAAAAAACATTTATTTTTCAAATTTGGTAATCGACGTAAACTATGTGTCCGTGTAAATATAAAAAAGTATAAAAAACACAGTGTAGTGATCTATTGCCGACTGTTATTGAAGAGCTACATGCTCTCATATCAGTGTTAATTAGAAACCGCTATAGAGTATACAAGCGACAACCGCCACTGATTACAACCAAAATTGAGATAACGATATTAAAAATCACCCAATTTCATGGAGACAATATCCTGTCAAAATTTCGTAGGAAGAATGAACTCTCTATTGCATTCGAAATTATTAGGTATCACATACAGATAAAATACAATCGAATTGAGAACGTCTTCTTTTTTTAAGTCGATTAAAAATATGACAGAAGTATTTCCTTGTAATCTGTTTTTAGTGAATACAAATTATCAATCATCAACAACAACAGCATAAACAGTCCATATGTGGTGATAGCCTTTAGAAAAGAGGTTTTGGACCTACTATACCGCACAGCCTGACAAGTTAATCGATCTTTAAGTATTTCATGTTCAAACAGCCAACTTGATCTGAGATTGTAGTATGACTAAATTTACATATATTGAAAGATATTTTGTATCTAAAATTTATATTAACATAAATTTCTAACTATAATGTAGCTACTAAATGATAATAATAAATAAATGTTTCGGACATCTAACACGCTACGCCATCTAGTCCCAAGCTAAGCAGAGCTTGTGTTATGTTTACTAAACTGACTTAAATACATATATACTTTTTGTCCGACTGCGGAAGAAGGAGGGTTATGTTTTTCGAGTGTATGTATGTACCTATATTTATTTGGCATGCCATGGAGCCTAAATGGTTTGTCGTATTTTATGTGAGTGGCGTCAATAGATTCGTGTTAGTTGTGAGAGTGACACTGAGTACACCAAAATTAAAAAAAAATTATACACAGTCGGGATTTTTTTTTAATAATTCGTTACTTGTTTTTGTAAATACACACTATTAAACGTAGAAAATACTATTACCAATACCTAAATAACTGATTAGTAATAAAATAATAATAGTCCATATTACATTCCACGTGGGACGTACGTCGGGTTTCCAGGGTTTTCCTTTCTGGGTTGCACCTGGTTCCCCGGCTTCTAGTACACGCGAAGGTGTGCGGTGTAAGTCGGTTTGAGCCCGACATGCCACTAGAAGGTAGTATCTAAGGGGATTTAAACACAGAAAAAAGGGATACTTACAGCAGCAATACACTTAACATAGATTATACAAATAGTAACAACACAAACATTTTTGTAATAATGGTGGTTGAACTGATGATGGTATTACTCATAACAATCATAAAAAGATCACGTTAGAAAAAGAAAAACCTGATTTCTTAGTACTTTAATTTACCTTCTAAGTCAAAAAAAAACTTTCAATCGAAAATAAATTCAGCACGTATTATACCGAGAACTCAGGTGAATGGTAAAATAATATATACAGAGAAATTGTGAAGTAGTAGAAGACAGCGTAGGCCCTGAAATAGGGATATAATAACAATTACATAATGGGTTTCGTACTAACATAATATGTTGTATGGAAACCAGTGATTAAGTTTGGTCAAAACATTTCTCCAACTGTTTGAAAAAGATTATAAAAAAAAGGTTTTAACCTTTATGGCGGTGTTATGGTGATATTTCTGGGGGTGATAACACCGGTAAATCGAATAAAACAGTTGGTGAGTGTGTAAAAAGGAAAATAGGAGTTTTTTTTTGTAAGAAGAAGTAAACGAGCAAATGGTTTACCAGATGATAAGTACCCACAAATGTTCTCATAACTCTACTGTACAAGTACATTGGTATTCTTTGTATGATCTGAGTCTGGGGGAGAGGCGGCTGGGTTCTTAACAACCTTACTCACTAGGCGAAAACTAAAAAGAAAAATAGCTTACCAACGGTTTTATACGAGGCCTTGGTACTACTCCTCACACGTTTAATCTTTAAATAGAATCTTGTAATATTATGAGTAACAAAGTTATTTGTACTACCAAATGTCATATCTAGACCGTCATATTGCCTGGTGACGGATTAAGAATACGAATTATCAGTCATATTGTTTGGTAACGAAATGGGAATACTTGTTGTCACCTTTCCCATTCTTTCTCTTCTCAGACGTTGGAGTCGACTAAGGGAGCAAATCGCGAAAGACAACAGCACTGTGACGAGAAGAAAAAAATCTAACGGACCTCGACACACCTGGCTAGCGAATCATAGTAGGCCAAAACCCTATTTTTAACTATTTAATCCAACAGAAGACTATTAAAATCTATTGATGATATCAAATTTTAATATATTGTATCAGTAAATCGGTTAAGTGCAAAGAAAAAAAGATAGTAATACGTCATTTTAGTTAGGAGTTTTGTCTTTGAATTTCTTTGTCAAAGCCTTTAAATTCCTGGATTGGACACATAAAAAACTTATTTTAAATTATTCTATCTGATGTTGAAAACTGCATTAGAGTCCGTTGAATAATTTGCCCAGCAGTGGGACATTATGGGTTGTTATTGTCCTTTTTGTTGAATAGTTTAAAACAACTAAGCGCAGGGACATCGGAGGTGACCTCATTTTATACTATGTAAAGATGTTTAATGACTAAGGATGAATATAGTGAATAGTATGTACAGTGACATCATGGTGGTAGTGGTAGATCAATGGAGGTTTCTCCGTTGTAGGTAGTGTCCAGATAAAACAGGAGAGCGCTGTGGTTAACTTAAAACCCGATTCATTTGTAACAATAAAAAAAACTGTTACAAGTTTTCCCAAAGAGCGATTTTATACTAATAAGCGACGTGTATTTAGTTCATTGATAGATATTGCTCACCACATATAAAATGTAATGTTATTCTATATATGTTTTTAGTGCAGAGTCATCAGATCATGTAAGAGCTCGTACTCTGTGTATATATTAGACTAATTTATTTAGATGATTGAAAACACTATAAAATTCACTATTAATGTTACATAGTATATAATTGCATGTTGCCCATGAAGATATGCAGATGCTCTAGTCTGAAGTCATCTAAATTAACTAATAGGATTTCCTTTGCTAGTAAGAACTTAGTGTGGTATATTATAGTCGTTAAACGTTTTGCGATCTTCTCTAGGGCTTATTGACTCATTTAATGGCTTTGTGAATCACCCACAGACGACGGTATTACATCTGAGTATTACTTTAAAAACACTTTTGCAGTCATAATCTTTAAACCGACTTCAAACAAGACAAAATAGTTCAACTATATTTTGTGTTTGTGTTTGTTTGGTTTCTCAGAATTCCGTCATATATGAAACGATTTTGATTGTGGTTTTTAAGGTATAGATCTCATTCAAATTTAAAGAAAAAAATATGATAAAATTGTAAAATATAATTCATTATGATGTAGCATTAAAATAAATTGATATATTTATAATGTTTTATTTACTTGTCAAAATAACTTTATTAAAAATAAAGTAAAAATATATTTTGATTGCTTGTAACATTCCGAAAATGACTGACGAACTTAAAGGATTTCTGTTCATAAGTAGTATTCGTTTTTTAAACATTTGTATACCGATTCTAAAAAGTTAATAAAAAGTTTAATATATAAGAATCGATTTAATGTACACCAGATTTATTATAAAAGTAACTTATAGCTAGGAATTACAAGTGGCAGTCTTATTGCCCTAAGGCAATCTCTTACAGCTAGACAACCAACACATATACAACTTTATAACTTAAAAAATCCGACGAAAAATATTCAATGTGGCTATGGCTAGTTTAGGCTGACTAGTCCAAATGCACATTATGACGACGCCCTTTACTCATAAAAATACTAAGCAATAAGAATGATGTCCACTCATGCCTAATATGTATGCGCCAAACACTTTTAGATAACTATTAAGAAGACATTCGTGATAATATGAGAAATAAGTCACAATCAAAATGATGGAAACTACAACTTTTCTTGATCCAGAGCTATCTTTAACATATTTTAAAATATTTTTTGTACTGTTTTAGAGAGTTATAAAATTGCATTTATAATAATCATTAATCGTTTTCAGGCAAGGAGTGAATACTAGTACGGAATAACTAATTGCTATTTCAATGCCCTGTTTTCCACCTAATACATACAATCTTTTCTTTTGCAAAGTTAGTTTAAAAGACATAAATGACGTGGGAGAGCCACGCTTCGGCATGCATGGGTCGGCTCGACCGGAATGATACCACGTCCTCACAGAAAACCGGTGTATAATAGCGCTTACGTTGTGTTTCACCGAGTGAATGAGGATACCGGAGGCCCATAATCTATCCCTTTCCCTCATACCCCTCCCCATCCCGTAAGGCCGGCAACGCACTTGTGACGCCTCTGGTGTTGCGGGTGTCCATGGGCGGCGTAATCGCTTACCATCAGGCGATACGTCTGCTCGTTTCTCCCCTATTCCATAAAAAAAATGAAGGCTATCTATTAATTGGGATGTATATAT
>PKRV01000563.1:1042990-1060208 GCA_003709505.1 Hyphantria cunea | reverse complement strand
TATATATATATATATATATAAAATCGGTTATTGTGTGACACTGTTACCTATACTTGGAAATGACACTTGACTATCTTCTATCTACTTGAATAGTATCTATTCAAGTAATATTCTATTGTCTTATTCAAAAGAATAGGCAAGGAGGTCAATTCAAGCGTCATTGAAAATACTTTTTCACTATTACTCTTTAGTAATACTAATATCTTACTATTTTGATTGTTCTGTTATCAATAAAACTATGTGGAACAACAGGGAACGTCAACTTATTTTTATAATACGCTAGCTGACCCACGTACCTTCGTTTGCGTCTCTTTTCAAACATTCTGGACTACTATTGGACTAAGGGTGATGGTAACTATCCTATCTTAGCCACACCAACGAAACAAACGTTTAATAAAAACCTGAAAATCGGTGATATACTTTGAAAAACTTGGAGATCTTTGAACAAGATTTATGTACTTATTTGATCATAAATTGGTTAAATCGATATACCTTGGAAACGAAAATAGGACTTATATACACTTATTTCTCAAAAATGTAAATAACATAGGCATGTAGGTAAAGAAACGTAAGAAATATAATAAACACATATGCATAAAAAAACATTTGCTTACACCTACAGAAATATGGATGGGTAAGTTAATAAAATAAAAAACTCACAATTTCGGTTTTCCTTGTTACAAACGCAATTTTGTTTTCTGATAACATACACACTTGAAATTGTAGAAGTTGAAGACTTACTTATCATAAATATACAGAACCTAATAATAATACACCTTTGATCCGACTCACCGACCATGAAGCGATATCCGATACACCTCACGATGGAACGTGGGCGCCTTTCGCCATCCCGGACCAATCATATTTTCTATTGTTTGCTCACAGTCTCCCCATAGTCGGGGACGCTATTGTTCAGCAAGAAAAAGACAAAGCCCCTACTGCTTAAACTAGAAAACACACATATTATTTGCGAGTTTACACTTTCTTATGTACAGTTTAGGAATTTCAATTGTATTTATAGTAATTTTTTATACAAGAGTGCAAAGTTGTTTTTGCTTAATTTTGTTGACCAAGCGAAGAGATCTAAAATTGAATCCTGAATGATTACCGAGGGATTCAAAAGAGAACGTGGTGAAAAATTTTTGCACTCGAATGCAATACGCAACTTTTCATCCCATCTCAGCGATGAAATTACTAAACGCAAAATTCCAAAAGTGAAAGATCTGAAAGCCTAAGATTATATTCATTATGAATTTACACTATTTAATGACCCTCCATAATATTTAGTAATTACAAAACATTACGCGGAACAATCTTTCGTATCGCTTCCATCCATATTCCTAGAATTTTCAACGAAGCAGCAACCGCAATAATATGAAATAGCTTATCATTAGCTTTGGCCGTATTTAAATATGTCTCGTTAACAACCTAGGGAACCTTCAGCTTGACTAGAGACAGCTAAGACGAAACAAAATTGATTCAATTTCATCACCATCTTCTTTTGTCTCATTCTGAATAAGGCACTTTTATTCAGGTCAGGTCAGATCAGGTAAAACAATTTAAATTTTTTTACGAACTGTTGAAGAATTAATTTTTGAGTTACTTAAGTGAAACTTTCTACTAATTTTTGCAAAGAGATATTTATAATACAATTAAAAGTTTTAGACTGTAGATTTTTTTTTACAATTGCGTGTCTTTCGGGAGTTGTAGACATTAGGACATTAAATAGAAGCACAAAAAATAGAATAATTTACAAAGACAGACAGAGTAATTTACATAGACGATTATGAGAAAATTTGTTTGTAAGTGTTGTTTGTTTTTGGGTGAAGTGACTAATTCGTGAAAAGTGGGTATTTATACTTACTTTGACCAAATTCCAATTAAAACGAAAAAGAGCAACGTCATTTTATATGTGTATGCTGAACATGGTTCTGACTAAAAAATTTCAAAAATTCTTACATCTCCGGTATTAGTTTTACAACATCAGTTTCAATACAAATCAAAATGGTAATAACAAATTCACGAACCTCATGAGCCTTCTCCTATTGATTCATATAAGATCACGTTACAAATCATAACACAAATGTGTTCAGTTAACTTAGGGGGAGGCCTGGTTATGTTTCTTAAATATCCAAGGAGATTTCTGTAATTCAAAGCAAGGTTGCATATATGTATCAAAAAAGCTAAGGAGCTTGTAACATGGGTCCAAGACTGTTTAAATTTGTGTTTTTTCTCTTTTGGCTTGCAGATTTAATATTAACAAGCTTCCAAGCGTGCGTATTTTTGGTGAATTTTGGTGCCCGATGAAAGGTTCATAAATGCTTTTGATGTTCATAAAACTATGTTCTGTTAATTCTAATTAATATATTTTTAAAATAATGTCTATTTTCATAGCCAATGATAGTTAAGGTACAGCTATCGTGAGAGAGCCACGTTTCTGTACGGGCGGGCTCGACCGGAGTGATACCACGGCCTCACATAAAACCTGTGTGAAAGAGCGCTTGCGTGACTTGTTGTGTTTCACCGAATGAGCGAGTATACTGGAGACCCATACCCCTGCCACATTCCGCAAAGGCTGGCAATGCACTTGTGACGCCTCTGGTATTGCGGGAATCCATGGGTATTCATTCACCATCAAGTGTCTGCTCGCTTGCAGCCCATTTCATTAAAAAAGCTAGTAATATGCAAAAACTCGAACGCGATACTCACGATATAAATCTCTGAGAACCTATAGTAGAGGATACTTAATAAAATACACACAACAACAACACATATTTGTGAACTAACAATTAGTGATCCACATTCATGGTCATGTATAACAAGAATGTCCCATATTAGAACCATTACTTATACTTATAGGTGATAGTTAAAGTAAAGCTCGTGAAATTATGGGTCAATATTTACTAAGCTTTCATTAATTTTATGAAGGCCATTTTATCTATAAAGAAGCTAATTAGGTACAATAACTAAGAAGTTAGTGTATCTTTTTATTATTATTCTTAAGATAAATACAAAGAGAGTCGTCTTGATTCTTACTAGAGAGTCTAGAGGAGATAACCAGAATAATTCGGTCAGATTAGTAAAAAAAATGGCTTTTTGTCTGGGTTGGTAGGTCACTCATGTATCCACTCATTTACAGAACTCTAATGATACAAGACTCTTTGACTGATTTAGATTAAGTTAAGCTAAATTTAGTGAACATAGAGTACAAATTAGGCATACGTAAGCCATTTTGTATTGTCCGTATTCGCATTGAGGATAGTAAATACCACTCTTGGATTTTGCTTATGTTTTCAATTAGGCAGAGGAGAGTCATATTGGCACCTAAAACATTAATAAAAATAAAACATGTCTACTTCTTGAAAGGAGACTTATGACTGTAATTTAGAGGACTTTATACTGTAGATTTTAAAGTAAGGCTTAGTATCGATGATCAACAGATAGTAAACGATAACCTAGATTTAAAATTATAACGATTGTGACCTGTGTAGCATAAGAGCAAAAGACTGGTTACTTAATGCCTGGTAACTACACTTAGAGTCCGGTTAACTATAGTTTAAGAATTATAAGTTTTATGACGACCTCTGAGGTTACACATTTATTTGTTTCAAAAAAAATTATGAACTAACTTCGTTGTTACTCGCATTTGTTTTATTCCAGACAGTTCTAAAATTTGTTCCAAGAGTTGTTTGTCGTTTTGATGCATACACTTTGGGCTCGCGGGCTTAAACAATAAGTTAATAAAACAATACTTTTGCGACTTATTTCTATATTAGAAAATAGGAGATAATTCTCAATATTTTTTGTAAGACTGACTGTGACAGAGATTAAAAGAAGTTTAAATATATTTAAGAGACAATAGTCGCAGTTATTCTGGAGCTATAGAATTCAGAAAAACTGCGACTATGTGAGTGAAAATTACATTGCAAACACCACGAACATAAGGTACTGTAGAATCACGCTGATTTCAGCACGAACAGGCTGCTTCGATTGGGATGGTATTATCCTCTCACAGAAGACCACATATAAAATAAATTATGTTGGTAAGTGCGAAACCGGAGGCTTAATGATGTATAAACATCTCAATAGGTCGTCATAGTGTGGGGCACCATACTGCAATCACCATGAGTATAGTGACCACTAGACTTAAATTCGAATCATGCTTTCTATCAGGAATAATTGAGTCCTAAGACAGACTGTTAATGGAAAAAATGAATGTGAAAATTAAAGGCACAGAAAAGTGAAAGTTTGTGATTTCAAATTTTTAAGATTTTTTTCTCCTAAGAGGGTAAAATAAGGGAAGAATGATTAAACGTAAATTAAATTCCTGTCATATAGTTTTACCAGCATTAAGATCCCAACATGCAAAAGTGGAGAATAGTTTTCTTCTAAATTCTTCTATGTGTACCTCGGGCAGACTTTGCAGTTAGGTAGAAACAACTTCGAGAATGAGGTGAGGTGAGGAGACTTCAGTTGGGTTGGGCAAGCAAAGACAATAGTTTACAATCAGTGCGTCCTACCCATCATGACATACGGAGGAGATATCATGGATGTGACACGGCTGGTCCACAAATTAAAAGTCGCTCAACGTGCTATGGGGAGGGCTATGCTCGGCGTTTCTCTGAGGGATCGCATCAGAAATAAGGTGATCCGGCAGAGAACCAAGGTTATCGACATAGCCCACAGGATTAGTAGGCTGAAGTGGTAGTGGGCTGGCCACATTAGCCGCAGAACTAATAACTGTTGGGGTATACGAATTCTTGAGTGGAGACCGCATCTTGGCAATCGTAATGTGGGATGTCCACAGGTCAGGTGGAGTGATGATCTGCGTAAGACGGCTGGTAGGAACTGGATGCGAGAAGCCGAAGATCGAACTAAGTGGCGTGAAATTGGAGAGGCCTATGTCCAGCAGTGGACTGCGATTGGCTTATGATGATGATGATGATAATGAAATTCTTCTAAACGCTCTTCCGGAACTTCAGTATGAATTTTGTATCTAATTGTTTTAGCATTAATACATAACGAGCAATAAATTATACAGTTTATATAGGGAATACTTTTTGTTTTAATAATATTTAACTATGATGGAACTCGATATTGGAAGATATGAGTTATGACTACCCAGTTTTTTATAACACCCAAGAAATACACTGGATATTAATATTTTTTTGTACAAATTGTTCTATTACTCGCATTTTTTCCAAAAGATCATCAAATCCGTCTAATCCTAAATCTTTATTTCTTTGGAATAGAATAATCTGGAATGATTGGAATCATTTTACATTTATGTTATAAGGGGCAAGCGAGCAAAGGAAACCGATGAGAAGGGATTACTACCGCCTATAAATACAAGTGTTACAAAAAGGGACCTATCCTACCTATCAATATACCTATCTTTAAATGCTCTTCAGATGCACAGGGTCACACCTGTGCCATCTTCCATGCTCAGCGCTTACACACTATCGCAAGGAAACCGTCTATGTGAGTCTCCACAAACATGCCACTAAAATAATAAGATTATGATATTGTGAACTGCGAAAAACAACTTCAAATGTCCTGTTTCATTTCAATCTTACTGTTGAAAACAATTTTCAATAAATAAGCCCATATTGTGCTTAAGTAACCTTAATGATCAAAGTTTTGCGCACACAGCTCTTAAATATCCTGAAATTCATAAACAATTAACATTTGAGACGCTTACCCATTCTAAGTTCTTTTGTTTGATGTCAATAGATTATAAATATCTTTACAATTTAACTTTAAGAATTTGTTTAAACCAAATTTCAGGGCTTGTGCCTATACATAGCTTATATTTAAATATAAGTCCTTACAAGATAAATTCAATATTATGTTCCGCCAGTCCGTGGTTTCGCTCACGTGATTATTTCTTATTACTTGGCTTGGCGAATTTATTTCCATACGAACATTTCTAAAATTAAAATCTTAACAGGCGTTTATTACATAAAAAATTATCAACTGTCAAAATTTCGAGCTTGTGTAATCCTCATCAATTTATGTTCTGCGTTGTTGAATTAGTCATTCAGGGCAAGTTTTATATATGTCTAGTTAGTTACAAGTATACAATCTAGATCTACACTCCCCAATCCATCCCTGTAACTTATATCTTTTCCCACCTTGCCTTTTTTCACATAATTTTTCCGTATATTTCCTAAAATGTCCGCTCAATGGCAATATACTAACTATTGCTATTACGTAGATTAGGCCTCAGTTAGCCAAATGTAAACATTTAAAAGCTTCTTTCTAATTTTCTCTTCTCCTTCAAACACTCACACGCACGCACGCAGCATGCACGCTGGAATGCACACAGGTATGCATACATGCACGCACGCACACACGCTCACACACATGCACGCGCGCACACCCGCTCACACTCACACACACACACCTATCTCTGTCTCTTGTCCTATCTCCTATGTGTGTGTATTTTTTACCGCGTCATCACTAGAAAAAACCCACAAATTTATTTATTTTAATCGTATTTATTAATTACCGAAATAGGGATCAAATTCAAGTAATGGAATCAGTCTGCCATTTTGGAAGGTGAAGTTGACTGTCAAAGTCATAACTAGAGCAAAGTTTAAGAGAACTATGAATATTGGGCATTGTATAATACATATTAATCCTAGAATTTTTAATAGAACTTATATCAATCACTTTATGTAACTTAAAATCTCTATTGTCTCAGTAATTTGTAATTTCTTCTACTTTT
The DNA here is from genome assembly GCA_003709505.1 of Hyphantria cunea. Taxonomy (NCBI): domain Eukaryota; kingdom Metazoa; phylum Arthropoda; class Insecta; order Lepidoptera; family Erebidae; genus Hyphantria; species Hyphantria cunea. Next base: position 1,053,478 of record PKRV01000563.1, on the reverse strand, counting down.
AAATACTAAATAACCCATTGGCCATTTGAGATAGTGGTAGGATTAATTCTTAATATCTAGGAGAAAATAGAGAGAATATAGTAACTAAAATATACAACGGAGATCTAAACAAATTAATTTCAAAGAGCTAGTTACAATTACTTAAAAACTGTGGCTAGTAAAAGGGTACTTATGTCTACTTACAAGTACAAACGGGAGAAGCATGCAAATTTTTATCACCGGCTTATTTCAAGTTCGTCTAGTTTTAAAAGTTGCTCTAGAAATAGTAGCTCAAAGTATTTATGGATATTGGTAATAACTTAGATTAGATCGTAATGTATTGGTAATTTCTAAGAATTCTTCTACCTTTCATATCAATTTATAATTTAAAACAAACACATATTTATAAATTCGGCTTGCACACAAATACCACGATTCTATAATAAAACAATAAATTTATTTAAATAATAAAAATATATTAAGGACTTAAAACTTACATTTATGACTAATTTTAAATTAAACACAACACCACAAAATTTTAAAAATTCACTTAAAATTGCTTAAAAGATTAAGTAAATATTGATGTTAATTTCATCATACAATTTTGTTGGCTAAAATTGAAATGCAAACTATGTTAGTAGCATTCCGACGATGATTAGGGCGGTGGGCGGGCGCCGCCCGCCCTAGCGTTCGGTATATAAGCTGACAACAGGGCGGCCGACTGCACAACACCACTTGTTGCCGTCAGTAGTGCCTGCCTGTTGCCGACGTCGCCGCAACAACATCATACGCATCAGGTATGTGACAATTCTAATTAATCATTAAATCAGTAGGAATTTACATAACTGCTCTATCTTTAATCGGAAAAAAATACGATTAAATTTTTACAAAAAAAAAATATTTATTCATAATAAGTAAAACATCACAATCACTGTCTTATACACTAAATGTATTTTAAACACTTTTTTATATATTGTAAAATTTTAAATAAAAATACTAACGCTTGTTTAAATATCAAATAAAAAGGAGATAAAATGCATAGTCCTATAGTCCTTTATAATTATTCTATTTTCATATTATGTCAAATTCAGTCCCAGCTACTAAAAACCCTAAAAGTTTTTCAACTCCAAAAAGTTTTAAGCCTGGGTCTAAGTCAATGAAATTCGTTGTATTCTTTTCCAACTTTTTGAATGTTTTCATATCTGGCCTAATATTGCAAATATTTAATAGGTACTAACAAATATACATATTTGCCTCAAAGGTAAAATAACAAGAACTCACAATTTATTATGCAGCTAAAAATTATTAATTCATTTTTAATCAGAAACATTTTTTTTTAAAAGACGTTAATATTATAAAAAACCTTCTCGATTTAATTCCAGTTCCAGTATTGTTTTATTAAGTATGTCAGTTTTAACTGCTCGACTTTGAGTTGTGAACTAATAAAGTCCGGAACATGGGACTTGAGACACTATAAAAAGTTTTCTAATGATTATAAAAGGTATGCTTGGGCAGTTATAAGAGAAGATACATTCGAAAACTTGAATTGTTTATTCGAAATCAGAAATGCAATTTCGGCAGATCATAAAAAAATGTAAGAATCAACCGTTGCATATATTTTAAAAATATGTCCAACTCAGTTTTTGTTCCTAAGAAGAATCATAAAAATTTTGTCACACTTTTTAGATAATAGCTTATTTAAATAGCAGTCACTTCTATTTTTTAACAGTTATTTATTAATAATACTTTATTGTGAGGTTTTCTGACACTTTTAAACTCATTAATAAGTTAGATAAAGTTTACTTAAACCCAACAAGATATAAATATAATCGATGAAGCAAGAATTAACCAAAAAAGCTTTTTCCTTTCTCGTTATTTCCCATCGTGCTTAAAAGAACATCAATAAAGTTCACCAAGATATTGTTCTAGAGAAACAATACGGGACCAAGAGCAAGCAAAATAATTAAACTAAATATTAAGATATAACGAATTTTGTAATTAATATCTACAGTTTAAATTAATAATAAAATGTTAAGAGAATATAAAAATATTACTTAAATTTGCAAAATAAGTGAGTAAGGTACTTATTTCTGAAAGTATAAACAGTAAAATACTAAAAACTGATCTTATTAAAAAGACCTAAATCCTTGGATACAGGCGTTTCTCTTGGAATCGAATTACAACAATATATTTTAGTTAAAAAGGTGTTATACCTTGATAAATAAACTATATAGATAAATAAAATCACTTAAAGTCTTATTAAAGTAGCTTTTTGTTTGTCGTATAATTCATTAAATTTTCACTTCGTTTTTTAATTTAATCAAGTAGAAGTACAACTTGATTAAGTATAAATGAATCTTTAAATAAAATATGACAAATAATTTTTAACAAAAAGGAATCACATTGACTTAATCGGTAGTTATTTATAATAATTAATAAGGAAACTTTATAATTTAAGATATAATTTACTATTAACATACTTTACACACAGTTTATGGCCTTAGCCCTCTCCCGAGGGGAGACCCGAGCCCAGCAGTGAGATATTATGGGTTGTTGATTGATTGATTGTTAGTTTACACCTTTACATTAGGTATTTATATTTATTAAGCATTTAACTCTAAACTATACCGATCCTACCGAACTATACCGATCCGATATACCGATATTAAAATAATTACTATATTTGGAACTCAAGACAGATATTCGAAAGGATCGAGAGAGTTGAATAACATTTTATATTATACATAATGACATGTATATACTTTTCCAATCTCTATTCTCATTAACTAGAAGCTTACGACCCAACAGTTATTGGAAACCTTACTGTAAGTGTCGGAATATAGGTTGACACATATGGTATTAAAGTACTTATTAAAGTTTAAAATAGGTGTTACTTTATAAACTCTTGTTACATACCTATAAGTTTATTTTAAGCACTTGTAGCTTATTGCAGTAAACTATTATTAAAGACTTTGTATTTGTTTATAACAGTTACGATGTACAGGTACAAGGTACTATGCCGTGTCTATCTTAGCGGTAATAATACATCGAATGTGGACTAACTGCCTCATTGCTCTAGCGGTTGACGCGACTGGCAATCGAGAGGTCTCGGGTTCAAATCTCGGCTCGGATCAAAAGTGTTATTGTATTTTTCTGATTATAGAAATACTTAATAATAGCTAGGAGTTTGGAAGTTGGGGTCTGAACCCCCGTGGCTCGGAGAGCACGTAAAGCTGTCGGTCCTGCGGCCTGATCGGATCGGATTATGAGAGAGAGGGAACAGAGAGTGCACCTGAGTTTGCGCACACATTATACACTATAATATCTCCCGCGTAGTTGGCCGGTCTCCGTTAAAACTGGTCGCCGTGGCTGTAATCGGCAAGGAGAACATCATATGGGTCAAAATTTATATTAGTTAAATATATGTTATACCGAAGATTTATTTGTTTTTATTATTAATTTGAATTATTTCTTAATGGGAACTTAGAACAAATTTAATTAAATACTGCTTCTTCTAAATATTTAAGAAAGGTTAAACAATGTTAGTTTAATCATTACATTCCAATGCCACACATAGGTATCTTCTGGGCAAGACAATACCTATTTTTATAAATAACAATTTAGTTAGTTAGTTTAAATGAGGATCAAAAATTGATAGTTCTAATAGCCGATAAACTTTAGCTATAAATACATTCAAAGTTATTTAACCCCTTCTGGTATAAAAATTAATGTTAATATAACTTCCCTTCTCCTAACAATACGTTATTTTAAGCGCGAGATATCTCCAGAATTTACGCAAATAGACTAGTTAACTACGTATTCATAATACTCTATAATGCTCTGGTATTCTAGATTCTTCAGAATATTATTCTATTATACTTTCTACATTACTCAATAATTTATCTTTCCTGAGTGTTACGTAGCTTTTGTAAAAATCAAAATACAAAAACCGGTGTTGAAAATTGAACAGCATTTAATTTATTTCTTTGCCTGTTAGAGAGAGGTATTATACTGCTCTTCAAGCCTATAAATTACCTTGAAAAAATTATTTATTTAGTATTCTTTAAGAAAGCAAATATATAGTTTGACAATGTATTTAGGTACATCAATCTAACAAGTAGTTTTAACTAATTATACACATATATATAAACTTGTGTACTAAAAACGGAGAATTAATAAATAGGTTAGCGAGTTATCGTTACATGATATTTAGAATCTAGCGTATCTGAAATACAATTTTAAGATAGCGAAAGAGCAGTCGTAAATCTGTTACAAGATAAATCAAAGTGTATGTACTGACTTATACTTTGTTAAAGTCTTTAAGTTGATTTTATTTTTAAGGAAAATTGACGTCAACGTTTAGCATAGTGGTTTAAACGATCGCCACGCCGCTTTCTACTATACTCAGTGTTGTGGGTTCAAACTCTGTATGAGACAACATTATGTGTGATCCACAAGTTGTTGAGTCTGGGTATTCTTTGTGTCCGTCTCATGTATTTTTGTGGAGTCCCTAGTGACACAGAATATATATTCCTAATGGCTAATAAATGTAGTTGTTCCAAATTCCCGTACAAATTTTTAAAAAAAGAACTAACGGCATTAACGATATCCTTATCTTCTTTCAAAAGCAGCCGAAACCGGACACGTACCCATTACAGTCTTTCAACCGTGTCCCTATTGAACGACTGCCAAATAACACTGTCCTCTTATAAACGAGTTTTTCTCTTTCTAACAAGCCTTAAGGCAAAGTACACTTTAGATACCATTAGCCCATGTAACTTTCAGCTAAACCAGCGGACAAGAAAGCAAAAATTTAAATAGAGATTTTAACGTTTAAAAGGTGGTTTTTATGAAACAAGCTAAGTCATCCTGATTTAAATCTCCAAAAAAACTGAATTAGTATATCCATATACAAAATATTTACTTTCTAAAGAAAATATTTTTTATGTACACATTTTCTTTTATCAAGTAACACTTTGATTTAATAATCGAATCATAATCGATTCTTGGCTATGTTATTATAGAAACTTCAGTTGCGTTCTCTTTCAACTGAGAATAATGGATGCAACGCACATCAATAGCCGTATGCTCATTCAATATAGAAAATAGGCCAGTTTAATCCCACTTGGTTACTTTACTTCACGACGGCCATTTATACGAAGACACACTACAACTCTCTGAAATTCATACATACAAACCTTCTACTTCTTGTGTAATTACTCTATTGAAGAAAATTGTATTGAACTCCGTTACATAGTTTGAAAGATCTAAGCCTACATAAGCGAAGAGTAAATTCATTTCAGTCTAAGTAAAGATTGGTTAACTGATTATAAACCACAAATTAGATACTACTACTACCATTCGTTTATGTTCGGAAATTAATTTCACTCGTGACTAAAGCTCTTGATCGAAAGCTAGTATCCTAAGAATTATTATTATTAATAATTCTTTGACTACACGGTTGGCCTAGTGGTTTCAGTGGTCGCCACAACGCTTCCTGCTGCGCCAAGTGTTGTGGGTTCAAATCCTACAACACTTTGTGAGATCCATAAATTTTTGTTCTAAGTCTGGGTGTACTTTGTGTCCGTTTCATGTATGTTTGTAAAGATCTCCGTGACACAGGAATGTATATTCATAATACGGGAGATGTCGAACAAAAAAAAAAGAAAAAAAAAAGATAATAATAGCTAGACCCGTATCCACTTAAATGAACGTAAAACAAAGCTAACTACCACGAAAAAATATTTTTTTCGAGTTAAAATATACTCACAAATAGTTCGGTCGTATGTGGTTTGTTTTCAAAATTGGCTTATAAGATCCCGATATTATTATCCCCTACAATCTCACAAACTCACGTATTTGACCTCGATGTAATAATATTATAGAATCTCAAATTAAAATAACCGTGGTACTTTAAATAAATATAGATATTGAATTTCCTACTATCCGAAATCTGTCGTGTTTTCTGATTACTTCAATAGATGTATAAAAAAACTTGCTCAAAAAATATCGTCTTGCTACGTTTAAGTGTCTTTATGACCGGGATTTCGTTTTTGGTAATTTTATTTAAAATGTATCACCCCGAAACGTCCTGCATATAAAATTTCATGAAAATCGTTGAAGCCCTTTCCGAGATTCTGATTATAAAATATATAAATATAAGTATATAAGAATATTCATTTAAAGGTATTAGATTCAAATTCAATGAAAGGAAAGTTGTACGTAATACTTTTGTACATGTAATAATTTTGTCTGTGTATTGAGGCGCTCATAGCCCAGTTGCACTCGGTGATTAGAAACAATCAGCGAGGGCAAGCAACGACGGCGCGGTCAGTACCTGGATGGGTGACCGCTGGTGGCATGTTACCATGAGCGTCTCCGTGATTCGGAGGTCACGTTAAGCAGTCGGTCCCGGTTGTTATCATAGGATAACAGTCGTAAAGCTTAGTTGGAGGCCTTCGGGCGGCTTAAAAACATCCAACGGTAAGATTACGTAGCCGCAACGTTGTCTTGCCAGTCCCCAACCCGCACTTGGCCAGCGTGGGGACGTATGGCCTTAACCCTCTCCTGAGAGGAGACCCGAGCCCAGCAGTGGGACATTATGGGTTGTTGATTTGATTTGATTTGATTTGAAAGGCAAGTTGTAAGTAATACTTGTGTACATGTAATAATTTTGTCTGTGTATTTCATGAACCTATAGGTAAGATACACTTCAAAACCTGAAAACTATTTTCATGTATCTCTATTTTTATTTCTCAGTACGGAGCCTAAAAGAAGGGTAATAATTTTGGAAGTCTATGTAAGATCCTATGTTCTATCAAAGCGCCCAAATTGTTGAACTGATTTTGATGAATGTTTTATCAATAGATTTGTAATAAGGTCCCGGGTGATACACGGCATAAAAAATTTATCAACAGTTTTTACGTTCGGGTTAAAGCTTTTTAAACTTGTTCTTCTAATCTTTAAACCCGAGTTTTCTGACAGTATAATGATTTAAATATAGTTAAAATAATATTAGATATTATTGTTTATCTACTTGCATATTTAAAAAGCTACCTTTGAAGTGCAGATATGTAAACCAAGAAAGTGATATAAAACGTGAGTCTTGGTTTGTCTTGATGCAACTTGAAATTTGTTATTTTAAGGCTCCTCGGCACCTATACTGCTTAATAAAACCAATGGTTTGTTTATATATTACCTTGTTTCTGTCAAAATCATTAAACGGTCAATAAGATTGTCCATAAATTAATGTCGACGGGGCTCAAAATGAAGCGTTATTTAATTGTGGCGGCAATCCCGTGGTCAAGACATAATAGCCCTGGTCTCCTAGCACTAGAAACTAATCAAATACTTTCATCATCAGCTTCTGATTAATAATAATAATACTCACTTAAAATATAATTTCGAAAATAAATCGCCTTGTCTGTCACGGCTAAACCACTGAACAATTCGAATGAATTTCGGTATAGAAATATGGATTTTGGAGAAGGGCACAGGCTACTTTTTGTCACAATAACTCGGGCAGAACCGCAGGTAAATGCTATAATAAATTTCTCAGACATCTAACACACAAAGGCATTTAGTTCCAAAATAAGCCGAGCTTGGGGTATTTTTTATAACGTCAAGTAACACTTACTTTTCACTAGACAAATATAATTAAAATGATTATGTTAGTAATTAATACTAAGATCATTATCATGAAATTTAAATATAATTTAAAATAAATTGTTTTACGTATTTTGTATTTACAATTATGTTTTTTTTTAAATGAAGATTATCGAGAATCTCCTTTACCGAAATTAAACAAACTGAAACAAAATATAAGGTTTTTATCAAACCAAACTTCACTTTCTCGAATACCTTACATTTCTTTTTTTTGTGGAACTAATAGTAGATTTCGAATTTATAATCCTTTTACTATCATATTATTCACTAAAATCATTATTGTAATTTCTTACAAAACTTTCGACGTTCATCGCTCTTTTAAGAAAAATAAACTGCGAACTTGTAAATAACTATTTATTAATTTTATTTTATTAGGCTTCCTTTAGAACTGAGACTAAGGGAAGTTATTGTTTAAAAAAAAATGTCTTGTATTTTCTATTGTCTTGCTATAGTTTTACCAGCATAGTAATCCTAAATTAATCAGTTACCCACAACAATCCTCACTATGTACACTTTTTTCGTATCGTATTAGAATCAACTTCAAGATCCAACTGCGTAAAAAAGCTATTATCCATAATCGGACTCTGGAGCATACTCGATAATATAGAAACAATACATATAACGATTTGAGGAGCTTTTTTTAAAGAAAAATACTTTTCCAGACTATTTTATTATGTTATTTTTACATTACACGTAATTTCTCGCCTGTTCATGTTGTTACTTTTGATATATCGTTTGATAGCATAAGCTTGTGAGCCTGTCGTATTCTAGAGTGTTGCTACATGACCACTTCTTTGTAATATGCAATAATATTCTAATTCTAAACGAAAATATACACAATTACATGATGATAATTACATTTATCTAAAGGCACATAACGTATGCTGAATTCACAGAGAGAGTTATTAAATTGATAAATAGTTGTTAAAAACAATATTTTTGTATCGAAACACATTTTTTAAGCTCAATCGTACGTCTTTTGAATACGAAATCATTTTCTATCACTAATTGAGTTAATCAGTAATTATGCTATCCAACTATTATTGGCTTACTAACGGTATTCCACATAGCAGAAATACTTGCCAATCGTAAGTTTTCTGTAATCCAACTGCTCGGATCTCGCTCGGTGTAGTTTGTTTGGTCTCACATGGGGCTTAATAACTTTGTATAATCCACAAATAGTTGTTCTTAGTCTGGTGCTCTTTGTATCTGTAGTATAAATGTTTGTAAAGTCTCCAGCGTCACTATTGGAAATGTTGTTATTGCAGGAGTTGTCTAACTTGAAAATAATTAGTCATGTTACAGAAATTTATTTTCTCTGCTAGAAGTTTAGCATCCGAATACAGTTATTCTGTTAGTTAGGTGTCATCTTCTTCATCGATCTACCATGAAAGATGCTACGTGTGCCTTCACCCAGACACGTCTACATTAAACGTGTTTCATAACAATTATGCACAAACATGTCTATGGAACTAATTTTGCATTTCAAATGGGTTTCACTTGCTAAGCTATTTAAGTAACTCAGTTTTCCACTTAGGATTGCTAAAGTGGATTTCTTTCACTTAAAATTAAAATATTCTTTTGACAAATTATTTTAATGGTTAAACAGAAGCATTATTTAAGGTCTCAGTCCTCGGGATAATCCTATCTATACTGATATCATCTACAATACCATTTGATAATTTGAAGAGATTGTTTAGTAGAGCGCGATGATTTTAGGAACTGCTAATTAAAAATTAAAAGTTATTTAGAATTGGAAAGTTCCTTTATTGAGTTATTATATATTATATACTTTATTATACTATAAGCGATAAGCTACATAATGTTAGAAGAAAATGCCTGTGGCATTAAGACCGCCTTGTGCAATATTTTTGCAGGGTGTGTGATTGAATAAATTAAAATAAATAAATATCAAGCCACGACTAATAGAAGCCGAATATCATAGTTTTAGTAGAAGCACAAAAATGCTGCTCAAAATAACCACATGATTTCAATGATTGTAAAAGATCATAATAAATAAGATAAGTCATAAAGATAAACATACATTTTATTATGTGTCTATTCCACAACAATATAATTTATACCTAAACAAAGGAACTTCTAGGAGTTCTCTTTTTAAAATCGTACCATAGATTAAAGAGCATCAAGTTATTACGAGAACGCTCATACCGCAACCCTGAAGCTTGATTATACAAAGACATCCCACGAGACAGTTTAAAGTAACTTTGTACCAAATAGATGTAAATTTGCATACTTATTTATGCTAAAAAGATATGTGTACCGCACCCACTTACCCTTTTGCTACAAGGATCTTCGTAATTATAAAAAAATGTATTTTGTTTTTACACCAAAATTAAAAAACATTTTTTAACCTCAAAATTAAATGACAAGCCAGCCAATCTTCCGCATTTCTGAATTTATTATACGTGTGATGTCATATGTTAATAATTTAAACTTGTGGTATCATAAAAGGAGGCTTTTAAGTCTATGGCTATTGTGATATTAGTGCTAAGAGGGCCTTTGTATTTAAGATAAAGTGGTCGCAGGTAATAGGTTGTGGGTGCTCCGGCTCTTAAACATGTTGTATTATGTCGTATGCGAATCTATTCATTTTGTGTATTGCTTATCTTCGTTCATTTAAATACGTAGAACTGATAATCAAGATTTAAATTAATGATCAACAGAAGTTTTTTGCGTGTTATTCTTATTTTACGGTTAAGGAAATTACTGTTCTCCATTTCAGAGCAGTAAACAATGATTCTGATGGTATGTGGTGTTCGCTAATTTATAAAAAAATGTTTGAAGATCTTTGTCTTTGAAGATATATATATATATATATATATA
>PKRV01000563.1:953474-1036256 GCA_003709505.1 Hyphantria cunea | reverse complement strand
ATATATATATATATATATACAATCTGAATCTTGGAAACGTCTCCAACGATATTCATGATATTTTGTATTTTGTTATGTTGGTTTCGGGGGCTATAAATTGATCTAGCTAGGATTAATTTTGAGAACATTCACTTAGAAAAATACTGGACAACACTTCAAATATGATAATTGGGTTTATATAAGAGTTCTAAATTGATTTTGTAGATAGATTTCAATGAAACACAGATCAAAAGATCACGCTTATTCTACAATAGTTTGTCTTCAGTGAAAGTTCGACCATGACCTTTGGCTTAGCTGTGAGATTCATTAATCACTTGACTTAAACTCACATCCATGTTCACCTTCCAAATACTATCGTAAAACTTATTGTGCACTGATTTTAATCAAGAAATTTCTGGAAAAAAACTACGTCAAATAAGTGCTATTTTTATTAAGCAACAAACGTTGAATTTATGGCAATATATTGTAGTCTCTCCGGACCCTTATCGCAGATTAAACCAAGCTTGCGGAACTGGACAAGTCCTCAGAGGGTCGACAATGAACTGTATTACTGCTCAACATACCTGAAAATAATGCTGTATTCAACTTTTTATATCCAATTATTGTGAATCAAAGTTTGGGTTTTTTTTTTGTTCAGTGAGTTCTTAGAGGGCTTAAGAATGTATTGTATTTCCATAATGTTAAAAAAATAGCCATGAAAACATTTCAGAATTTATCCAAAATACAAAATTATAAATAGAAGAATATCACTTATTTTAACGTATATAAAAGTATACAAAATATTTTCTCGCGAGGACTTAGTGAGAAAAAGGTTAGTTAGGCTTATGTAATACATCACAGACTCGATCATCAAAAACAAAACAAATTTAAACAAATGGACTGTACGGAAACCGTAGTCGTCTGAACGATCAACTCGCTGCCTCCTAACACGCTGAAATGATCCGGACTCAATTACCACACAGAACAAAACATTGTGTGGCCCATAAATTATCGTTTTGAGTCATTGTATCCGTTTCTTGTATATTTGAAAAGTACGGTATTCGACTCAGGAATTATTCCGAGCACTGGAGCTATCCAATATCAAAAAAATTAAAGAAAATGTATAAAAATTCCACGATGAAAGCCTGACACTAACAAGAACAGGTATACATACATGAATGGAGGATTTTTTTCAGTCAGGATTGTTGAGAACAAAGTTTGCTTAGGTTTATGCAATACATTACAGATTTTATGGTCAGAAAAACAAATATTTAAAGCTTTATTGCGTGTTTAATGTATATACCTACGTACGTAATAATTTCATTTTATTAGACTGTCTTCGTTGCGCTGTTATCCCTCCGCTAGAGCGAGGCACGGGTATATTCATGTGCACGTTCAAACATAAAAATCTAACTTTAATCAAACTAATGTCAGAGCAATGGTATTTTTAAAAATTAAATCACATCTAGTAGCCTTTAAAGTGTAAATACGGTTAAAAGACCATTAACAGTAATCACTTTATTTCTGTTTTAAATATCAACAACATACAAATGACATACTTTATCTTCATAGAGTAGAGTGAATGGCGAAGCCAAAAAATCCAAAGCGTAATGATTGATGAATTCGAGGGGAACGACACGTAAAACAGCATGTTGCATAAATTCGTGACGTGTATTAAACTTGCGTACATGATTTGAAATTCAGCGATATATGTTATTTCCATGTTTTTTATGCTATATCATCCCGGTTTTCAAATCAATTTATTGTTTTATCCTATATATTAATATATATAAATTGGACAAGTATATAGTTTCATAGGGTATTTGTAACTCTATCACGCAAAAGCTATTGAAATAGTTATGAAATTTTGCCGTACTATACCTTATAAATCAGAATATTTAACGTGAAGAATAATAAGGTACGTAATATGTTATTATTTACCGTAATAAACGATATACACGTGGAGGAAGCCGTAGGCAAAATCTAGTTACATAGAAATGAGAAATCATCAAAAAAAATAATAAGATAAACATAAAATTCAAATTCAAAATCATTTATTGAATTAAGACACCAAGTGACATTTATGAACGTTATATTGAAGCTACAGATAAAAATCGTAGATCGACACAAACAGACGCCAGATGTATTGTATTGTCAAGGTGAATTAGGTGAAAACACCAAAATTCACTGCCTGCCTGTGTCATATGAGATATATCAACACATGTGGTGACATTTTAAAGGTAGTAGAGCCACACTGATTTTATAACAAACGGGGCAGCACAACCCTCGCACATAAGACCTACTTAAAATGACGGCATTTATGCTGTGGTGTTTATCTGATGAATGCGAGACTGGAGTTCCAATCACTAGGCCCCATGCTGTTTTGTTACATTAATGTTTGCATTTGCAATGAGTATAGTGTCCACTGCTCTTGGATTCTGCTTTTCACCGGGCAGAGTAGAGTCACTTTGGGAGGCTCATATATATTAAAAACCATAGGCTAGACTTCACAATGTGAGACCACGGCCTCACAGAAAACCGACGTTAAACAATTCTATCGCTGCGCTTCACCAAGTCAGTGTGGTTATCAGAGTCAAAAATCTACTGTTCTATATCCTAATCCTGGAATTTGGAGAGGGAAATAACAGAAAAGCGTTATCCCCTTGTGAGTTTTGAGGTACCGGTGATCATGGGTGGGGAAAAAAATAATTACAAAGTAGTCGATTTAACATTCCACAAAAGTAGTTAAGAAATTTGCTTACAAAAATATGAGCAAATAAAATAATAACATTACCGTTGTAGATTTAGATTATTTAATGAGCTGTGAGAAATGTCGTAAAATAGATTAAAAAAGTTATTCATATAATTAAATATTATGTCCAAACCAAGTATAACAAAAATTAAAAAGAAATACAAAATCGGTAAATTGTGCATGTTTTTTGTTTTTTTTTTTGTATTTATTCCAAAGATAAATCCATTCAAATCCACACTTTAATTATTTATAAAATTGTTTCGGACTGCTAGATACAATAAAAAAATTAAAAATAAAATATAATCCTTTCTTAACACGCTTATATGAAAATGTTCGTTTCGGAAATGTTTTTTTTATCTTTTAACTACATTTTATTTATTTTACTTAAACATTATTGTGTGAAGAATATTATTTCATTATAGTGTATTTTGTTAAGATAACAAAATTGCTTTTACCAAATATCTGCCCCAGGGATGTCGATCGTATCCATTTACGGTTCAGACCATCTGATAATTTATTTCGTTGTCGCCTTTGCCAGCATCGATGCGGATAACGAAATTACCAACTGCCTCAATTCTAGATGCCCCGAAATTGATAGAGTTTTATTCTCGGAACAAAAAACGAAAACGAGTTGTATGTTATCTTATTGTGTCTTATTTTTGCTGAAAACACTTTTTTCGTTGATTGAAAACATTTAGAAAGTATATGAAAAATAATGATGACAAGACATCCATTTGGTCTCAAGCTAATCAGAGCACTATTTTAACCAGATTGCTGACAAACACTACCGCATATTTTTATCAACATACCCACTAAAGAAATAAAAATAGTACTAACTTAGGAAGATGTATAAAGAGCCTTAAGCTGGAAATGGTTAAGTCTACATTATAGGGGTTTGCTTTGTAATGGAAGAAAAATAACAAATGCAAAGCCGCGACGTAGAAAAGCAATTAACACCCGCCATTTTGTATAGAAAATTGTTTAGAATAAGGTCAAATATAATATCGAATATAGTTCTTTAAGTTTTGTGTAGAAACAAAATTACATCATTTAATCATTTTGAGGTTACATAATATTAACTAATTTGCTAAAATAAAAAAAAAACAGCAATAATATACTTACTTTTTTATTACGAGTCTTAAGTTTTAGTTGGAAATAGAAAATATAATACTACAAAAAGAGTGAGTACTTTACTAAATTCTTAAAAAGATAAAAACCATCTAATCTCATAAGTGTTGTATCTAATGTAAAAAATAGAGAATGGAAAAAATTGCAATTTAACACTAGACTACAACTAATAACACAGCGACAGCGATGATCCGAAAGCTCTGTTCGCAATCATGTACATACTGATTGTCTTAACAATAAATAAAATAAAGTATGTAGAAACAAGTACAGAATACGATGGAACTGAGGGAGCTGACATATGGTGTGCGTATATGTTGCAAAAAAATTGATAAAAAAGTGTATTATATTCATATATATTGTCGGCTCCAAGCGCCCTTTCACCTCCGCCGGTGCTCACAGTTGACTGAACAGTGTCATGACTGCACGTGCACTAGAGATGACATAATGCTCCCTTCTCATTTATTCAGAGATAGTACATACATAATATGAGTGGGTGTAATAATGACTGAGTGAGATGTCTAAATAGACAAACACACTACTATTGGCATTACAATTCGGCATGAATGGGCCGGCTCGACCGGAGTGATACCACGGCCTCACAGAAAACCGGTGTGAAACAGCGCTTACACTGTGTTGCATCGAGTGAGTGAGGATACCGGCGGCCCATACCCCAATCCAACGCCCCCTATCCCCCTCACCATTCCCCTTCCCCCCAGGCCGCCATAATGTGGGTCACCATGCTGCATTGTACTTTTTCGCATTGAGGATGGTGACCACCACTCTTGGATTCTGCTCATGCTCTCCATCAGGCAGGGCAGAGTCATTTTGGCAGCTTAAATATATAAAAAAAAAAAAAAAGTTAAAACTACATTAAAAACAATAACAAAAACACTAAAATAAAGTAACGCTTTGGTATTTGTTCTAACTGAAATATATTCGTCAAAATTTTAATGTAACAATAAGTAAGAATGGACTTAACAATTTATATAATTTGATATTCAGTAGGCGTAATAAACGGCAAAGATTGATAATAATTAATCAATTAAAAATAGTTCATTATTATTTATTTAACTATGTTTATGTTAGATATATTTATATTACTCAAGTTTTTATGAAATGATAGTACTCTAGTTATGTCAGTTATAGTGTCAACCGTCTTACATCGTCCCCAGAGTGCCCATGATAGTGTTCGTTTCTTAGCTTCAGTGAACTACAACAGATATTCGTAGTACCAGGAACCACTAATATTTATTCCTAGTATTTTAAGATAATTTTGTCCTAATAACTAAATATTTAGATTCATTTAAATATGAGTCAGCCTAGACTTCCAAGTTCACTTTCGTCCCAACGTCGTTTGTTCAAGTTGTATCAGTCAACCAAGCCCAGTAAGTTTATTCTGGAGAAATGTCAGTTTATATTACCTTTTTATTGATAGAACTTTTCAAGGCCAAGAAGGCCTTATGAAATAGTTTAAAAGCCGTATCAATTACCTAAAAGTTACCGTTAGGCTTTTACACGTTTCGAGTATTTGAGTGTTTTCTGCTTGCAAAAGAATTAAATATTATAGCAAAGATGATGGATGGAATGAGGGAACATACAAACCCACATAAACTATCAAAACTATTATTATGTGTGAAGCATATATAATATTAATTTTTAGTGGGTTTATATCCGTTGGGTTGTTTCCAAAGCAGTTACTTTTCAGTTACGAGATTGAAATATCTAATAGTACAACATCGCCATTTTGTGACCCTTTCGGTAGGCTCTTGAACCTAGTGCTCAGTTCTCCTAAATTCCGTGCCCGTCCTTTTCGGTTTTAGGAATTCCTTTGAGGAGGAATATAGTCGTACTGTAAAATAAATACGTGTCAGGCATGGCAGTTAGCTCTCATTGTGTTCATAAAAAATCTTGAGAATTTATTCGAGATAAGTAGCGTTTTCATTTTATTATATTTTTGTAAATTTATTAGTGTGTTACTTCATGAACCTTCAGTTTAATAATATATATGTTATATAGAAATATAAAGGTGACTTCCACCGCACAAGTTGTTTTATAAAAGTATACGAATTTCAGATTCATACATTTTTCTACTCGCATAGATATATCTATGTCATTATTTTTTAAATGTTAAAACAAGTATAATTGTATCTGTGTGTATTTTATATATCGATTTTTTTTACTTTCTTGTTCTATAATATATGTAGTTGTAGCATGAGCAATGAATAGATGACAAAATGAATGAACAACTCATAAATAACTGTATGTAGAAAAATCAAACCCAATATTTTACTACACAAACTACAGTACGTCAGTTATTCGTTTCCGTTGCTTAAAAATTACAGCGAATTAGAAAGTAATCGTTATTGTTTCACCAGTGCTTATAGCTTCACCAGGACTCGTATCACATTATTACACACAATGTACTCCGAAACTAACTTACTGATTTTTATAAATCTGTATATTGCTAGCGTGCCTAATAATATAGGATAGTTAACATCATGTTTAGGCCAAGAAGCTAAGCACGAATGAAAATACATGCATATGAATGAATATTGCGTGGAACAGCTAATAGTAATATATATAATACAGTGCGCGGTTTTATATATAAACACCTCCAAGAATTTTCCATAATCCCTTAACATTAACCTTATTTACAAGCTTTTATCATTAGGGTGGGATAAAAACGCAATTTCAAGGTGATTATGTGAACATATATAACACTTAGGACTAACAGGCATAAATTTGGTAAAGTGGAATTTCAGATAAAGTCTATAAGGTGTTTTGTGGGGAAGTAAAATAAACCCATTAAGTTGAATTCACGGGATAAAAAACTGCCATCGACTTGAATGCTTAATCTATAATTTTCTGTTCTTAGGCAATGATAATTTCTTTTTAAATTTTAATGATGGATTTGTCAGGGTAACAGACAAGTAAATAATATAAATAATTTATTGAGAACCTGCCCAAATGTTTGTATGATCTGCAAATATTTGTTTCGGAGTTTGGGTGTTTACTATGCATAATATGTATGTATCTACAAAAAAAGTATATAAGTATTAATATCAGTTATCTAGTAGACAAGCTCTGCTTAGCTTGAGACTAGATGGCGTTGTGTGTTAAAATGTCTTACATATATATATTTATTTATTTATTTTATTTATTTAATTGAAGTCCTCTACTATGAAAACGTATTCCAGAAGAAGATTTGAAACTCTTTTAATATTGTTGCTCATAGCAATCAGTTCACTAAAATAAAAAGCTGAATAGTTGAAGGTTATTAAATTTGCAGCTAGTAAAATTAATTTGGAATCCTTAACATTACAAAATATTTAAGGTCATAATAATATCAAAGCCGATATAAAAAGATGTTTTAAGTCATACCTCGCTTTAGAACAAAATATTGGCTGTAATATATTATAGGTAAAATATTTAGCAATTTCAATATTATTTACTAATAACGTTAGTTATGTACACGTTAGCTGGCATGTACTAAAATATCTGGTACACAAATTGTAGGTTTCTATAAAAAATTCAGATATCTTATCCATCTATAAAATACAAATTATTTTTAGTTACACCACCAAGAATGACTGAAACAACATTTATGTTTAAGAATTTGTCTTTGTCCTGGAGTATTTTAGAAATTCATCAAAAAAAACCCTCAAAAACGTCAGACAAAACATCTGCTCATTCATTGACTGTTAAGTGGAACCAAGTTCGCTAGGTCAGTTAGGTACTTCACAGAAAAACAATTGCAGTATCATAAACCTATTAGTGTCGATCGAACCTAATCGAACTAAGTGGCGTGAAATTGGAGAAGCCTATGTCCAGCAAAGGACTGCGATAGGCTGATGATGATTATGAGCAAAAATATCGATATCAATGTTTTTGCTGCAAAACAGTTACATTTAAGTATTCTTATCGGTAACTTTTTAACATTCTTGGGATGTCATTTCATTTCCATAGATATTCTATTCTCTTAGCGTAGTTGGAGTTCATTATCTAACACAATATCAATGCCATCAATTGGATTAAACTCGGAATGCTAATAAATCAATTGATTCCAAATTGTTTAGATTCTTTATGTGATTTTCTTTTTCCACAATCGCGCCTTTAATCTTTTGAGCAACGGAATTGATGTCAAATTAGATTTGCATAGATCTGAATAATTATTTTCTTTACTTTAAAAGTAAATTAAACATTAAACTTTTATTAGATTCTTTTCAAGTGATTGTTTTTATCCTCAAATAGTTCATTTTATTAGAATCGAAAATGTAATTGAGTTTTTAGTAGCTCAAAATCTTATTTTTCCAAGCATGGTAGTACACAGTACATATTATATGTATAAAGAGGTAGGCTTACGGTGAGGGCGATGTAGCTTCTATATCATGTAAAGGCGATTGCATAAGTAAGCAAAGTGAAAAATAACACACAAAGATTTTAGCTGCATTTCTATTCATATATTCGTTCCATTAGAGATTATTCCGAAACCTAAAACATGTTCGAACATGAATTTCACCTCAAGTTAATTTGAATTTTGCTATAATTATTATTGTATTCTTGTATCCACTTTTACGAACAACGCATTCGCTGTGCAAAAAGAATATGTGGTTGTGTTAATTTTCAATCTTTGATATTATAAGGTATCAATATATTTTAAATTCAATTTGATTGAAGCATAATAAGAATTGGAGAGGCTTATGTATGATAGACTGATAACCACGAAATTTTTTTCTCACCCAAAAGGTTGGCTGGTAGAGAATGCATTGGGCATTAAGCCCACTATTTATTTAAAACCTTTAATGAACACATGTAGATCGGCAATGTTAATGTCCTAAGCATTCAACACCAGCCAACCTTTGGGTGGTGTTGAAATTTTGTAAGGTAGGTCCTACGCTTGAAGTCAGGTGTTATAATATTCAACAATAAATTTACAGAACTTACGTACATACAATTACACACATTCACAAGTAGACATGGATGTATATGTAGGTATAATTGAACTGACTAAATTTACCAGAATGTTCCTTCTTTTTAAAATTAATTATGAAATGTTAAAGAATCATGAATATAAAGACACTGAAAGTTATCTGTCTCCTCATATATATTACTATTATTTTAAAATATCACATATTTTTAAGCCAGCCATAATTTTTAGCTCAACGTTTGTCAACATAGCCACTTAGAATTTTGTGTACAGATGTAAAAGGGTCTAATTTTTTTGTGGATGCCGCAAAACGATCCCGTAACTGTTTATCATGGCAATTAACTTGGCTGACGATGCTCGTAGAGTATATTTTGTGACGTCACAGCCTGCAAATTGATGGAAGCAACATCTTTGACCTCAAACTGTAATCTGTTAGCGAGTTTTAAATTTAAATGGGATTTGTGGAGGAGCGCTTAATTTATTTTGATGATATCCTCATATTGGTTACGACGTTTGATTCACATCTCCTGTTGTTATACTTAGATAAGAACTGAAGGCAAAGTAATTCAAAGTTTTAAATTAAATACGGAATTTTGTTTAGTACGATATTTTAAAGATCATCTTATTTTGTGAATGAGTATATGATAACATTGTTTTTATTTTGATGACTCATGTGGGTTGTATCTATACTTGAATTTCGAAAACGAGAAATTATATTCTAAAATGGTTAAAAATATATGTATTTTGTATTTGCAGTTTTCTTATCATGTGCCGTTATTTTAAACCGTTACCGTTAAAATAACAGTATTCTAAAAAATACTTTATATTACTTGGCTTTTCCGGCTTTTGAAATCTTGACGCACATTACTCTTACTCTGTATTCATATAAAATACCATATACCTTATTAATCATTTTTTTAGGATTCACATTTTAATAAATTTACAGAAATTCAATTATTTTTTTACATCCCTGCAAATACGATTAAAGAGAAAATTTAATTTATTCTCGGTAGATAGTCGGGTATTAAACCTTGTATGACTTGTTATGATCAAGAATATAAAGTTTTAAACATTAGTAGGCATATGTCTGGAACCAGGGTCAGCAGAGTATTTTTTTTCCAATCTTCTCCATTTATATTTGTTCAAGAGCTAACAAAAAAGTAACCCTTTCGTACCTTTTTAAACTAAGATAAATTTCTTTAGAGATAGCATAAATAACATAATTGAACAGAACCGCGAGAAGATATTTGTTTACTTACTTAATATATATATATATACAACAATCAGCATTTACGTTGTAATAATTTGTATTTAGTCGTTGATACAAAATCAATCAAGGCTATTTGTAAACACAGGTTTTTCATGAATGTCATTTACACCATCGGTAGAATAAAAACGATCTTCTTTCCTCATAAGAGTAATAATACATAAATACATAATAAAGTTAATACACAAATACATTATTTTTATAAACTAATACTAGTCCTTAAACAGTCTAAAATAAGTTGACTATGCTATACACACCTTTATTGTCTATGTGTAACTAACGTAAAGATTATATTATAGTACATAAACTTTGAATACAATGGTACCAGGATTCCACACGTCAAAAAGAAAAGCCTTTGGGAGCTCGTTGGATTCAATTGGATATCAGGCAAATGTATAGGGAGTCGATTCGAAAATTTTCTCTTGTCATTTTTACTTTTACGCTACCTATTGATTTATTTGATAATAAAACCTGACGGCTCTTTTAATGAAATTTTATCTAGGTATTTTAATTGCTATTATTAAATATTTTATTATTAAATAATAGCACCGTCCAGCGGCTCCCGTCGTTCGTGCATGCTCATACTTATTACTAGTTTTTATTTAGTTACATGTGTCCCAATGTTTGTCTATAATCAAATCATGCAAGTTAGGTTTGTACAACTTTCCGATTTTTGATTGAGCTGAAATTTAAGTGTAGCTTTAGTTCTGATGATAATGCAATTATTTATAATCGGTAGTATTATTAATCCAAAATGGTCGCCGTAACAAAATGGCGGCGTACATATTTCTGAACGGTCTATTCAATATAGGTATTAAAAGAAAGGGCTTTAAGGTTTTTTAATTAAGAAGTAATAAAAGCTTAACGTAGCGTAAGAGGTCCACAGGCTAGGTGGAGGGATGATTGGTGCAGGACGGCTGGTAGGAGCTGGATGCGAGAAGCCATAGATCGAACTAAGTGGCGTGAAATTTGAGAGGCCTATGTCCAGCAGTGGATTTCGATAGGCTGATGATGATGATGATGATGATGAAAAGCTTGTTTTTTTTCAAAAAAACTTTTTAAATTAATCACCGGTTTTGAGTAAAAGACAGTATCCGTGCTATTCTAAATTATAATTTGTCTCTGTAATTTATCTCACAAAAATTTGGGATTTCTTTAGTCATAAAAATAAATATGTATATAAAAATGTCTAATAATACTAACGGTTATGGTTTTCTGCCTTTACGTAAAACCATTCCATTGTAGTGAGATAGTCGTTGTGAGTAACTTAAATAATCCGTTTCACAGAACCTGTTTAATCAACTTATAAGAGTCAAAACAAGAAATAGACAAATTTAATTTAATTCTTTCAGTGATAATGTTTAAAACAAAAGGTATTGCTTAGAATGAAATAAGTTTATTACCAAAATTTTGTATTAAAGGCAAATAAAATGTTGAAATTTAAATAAGAATGTCTCTTAAGGGAACATCGGGTGAAAATATTTATGTTTGTTGGAAGTTTAAGTTAATAGGGGGAACTTTATTCAGGTTTGTATGTCGTGATGAAACAGGCAGCGTACGCTCTTGGTAAAAGTAATAGGATGAGTATTTAAGAAGCTTATTCAAGAGTAAATGTAGAACGGAACTTTAATTTAGTATAGTTCGTTAGTCGAAATCTTGTTTCTGTAGCAGCGTAGCTATATTAATAAAGCATTACAGTGGACATAAAAATTGGTAAATAACACAGACAGACCAGTAATTCCTAAAGTAAGTATTCAACATCTATTTAAATAAATAAAAAACCGGCCAAGTGCTAGTCGTACTTGCGCATCGAGGGTTCCCTAAAAACCTGAAGGTACATTATATAATGTGTCTAAAATTAATGCTTTTCGCGACTTTTCCTTTATCTGTGCTATAAGATGTTGCTTTGTACCAAATTTCAAGATTCTGAGCTCAAGGGAAGTACCCTGCAGGTTTTTATTCCCTTGCGAGTGTAGAAAATTTGCGGCATAAACGACTGTAGCTTTTGATTTTTTTATGTCAGAAGTTTTGTTTTTTCACAACTCAAAGAGATGGTAGACCTTATTATTTGATATGAATTTTAGTTTGACACCTCCCCGCGTTCCAGAGAAAAAAGGTCTTGGCAGACAAACATAAAGTAAAACAAAGTAATTCTATAAGAATTCAGTTTTTCCTTTTGAGGTTGGAACCCTAAAAACGTAAAAAAGACCTTAATATGATATTGACCAAATACTTAGGATAAATAAGTATGCGTGTGTTTCAATGACACTATATGTCACCATAATGTGATTTATAGGTTAATCATGAGGGTAGGAGAAAAATTAGAGCAATATTCGTTTAGTACGTGACCGTGTAGTGCTAGCTACATTGATGGTACCTACGTGCCTATATGTATTTTTATGAGCAACAGAGTAAGCTTTTTAGAATTGTTTGCTGGTACAAAGTTTACAGCGCGGAGAGGATTTTTACTTTTATGGCCCGTTGTACGTGTGTACGAATTAGATAGCAAGCTTACTGGCTTTTTATATATTTAACTGTAGTCGTTTAGATATTACAGGTGTTTATTCAAAGATGACAGTTGGTATTTCGTTTATCTTAATTTTATGGTATGAGGCACGATAAATAGACGGGTCACGTGATATACTATCGTTGGTCGTGAACAACTACGAAAGAATTTCTGAACGTTTTCTGTTGTGATGATTGTAACCGGATTATATGTCCTGAATTTTTCATTCTAAACAAAAATAACACACAAAAGAAAAACATTGATATGTAACACACACACACGCATCATTCAGAACTCATACATACATACTTTCAGACTATAGTAACTAAAATACGCGCATGACATTTTAACATGGTGTCATTCTTTTCTTTTTTATACAAGCTTTTATTTAGTTTCACCTGTCCCGATGTTTGTCTCTAATCTAATCTTGCAAGTTAAATTTGAACCACTTCCCGTGAAATTATTTACAATCGGTATTATTGTTAATCCAAATGGCCGCTGTAATAAAATAGCGGCATACATATTTCTGAACGACCAACCTAATATAGGTATCAAATTAAAGGGCTTAAAGTTATTTTTTATTAACTAGTAAAAAAAAGTTTTTTTTTTCAATTTTGAAATTAATCACTTGTTTTAAAAGACAACTACCCGTACTAGGAATAGACATACCGTGTCGCGGTGGAATTTACAGACGGACACAAAGAATATCCAGACTCAGAACAACAATTTGTGTATCACAAATTGTTGTCCCATATTGGATTTGAACCCACTACTCTTGGCGCAGTAGAAAGCAGCGCTGGCGACCGCTCAAACCACTAAGGCAACCTTACAGATTTGGAATGACTAATTCCCAAAATAGTGACTTCGTGTATGTATATAAGTTGAACAAAATGTCAATGTTATTAGCATTACCACTAGATGAAATTCCTCACATAATATCACTATTCCAATGTTCTTTAATTATCGTGACCTCGACTTTTTTATGATGGTAAGCGATTTTCGCCACCCATGGATACCCGCCACACCAAAGGGGTCACAAGTGCGATACCGGGAATGGGAAGGGGGATGGGGGAGGGACATTATTCATCTTCCCTGAAGCATTACTGGTTCACGTCTACTGCGACACGGAAACACCGCTTCAGCGCTTCTTTTAGTCGCGCGACTGTAGCGCTTTCCCACACTTCTAATTTGAATCTAATTTGAATATTTTGACCCTAAGCTACGAGGAACGGCTAGGCAGTGGTTATTATGAATTAACCTTCCTGCTTTTTGTAATCTAAATTATAAAAAAGATCTGACCTTTAAATCATCAACACTTTTAATTGATTTAAATTTAAAGTTTAAACATTTACAAATTCTTATTAAAACTCCATCAATTTCTAGGGAACACTTAATGCGTACTATCGAAACTGCGGTGATTGCATTCTTAAATCCTAAACCAATATGTGGTATTACAAAACAGGCCAAATTATTACCCACTAACTAACTTTAAATCGACTTAAAATATGTGGTTAAAATAATTTACTCTTTAAAAGTTAATAATGAAACTCGTTACTCCCTTACTTATTTAATCCATTGGCTCCGTCCACTTGAATTCACTTAGAACCTCTGGGGGATTTTTGTGGAATTTCCATCCACACTGATCCCTTAGGCGATCTTTTCAGATTTCAATTCCATTTTGATCCCCCGAGGCATTGATTTGGAGGATTTTCATTCACTTAGACTTCCTGCTTAAACCCCTGGGGGACTTATTGGATTTTTTTTTCCACACAGAATTTATTTTGATTCCCAGGGAATCTCCCTTGAATCCTCCCTCCCTTGGGAATTTGGGAGATCATAGGAAAAAAGGGGGACAATAATTCCATATGGATTCCCCCGAGGATCTAAGCAGGGGATATAAATGGACGGAGCCTATCGATTGGATTGGTAAATTACAAAAAACAGCCTTTAGTAAACCAAAATCACTATAACGAACGGATAGATGACCACATTACCTACGGTCCAGAACCCAATTTGAACTAAATATTAGATTTAATCAGATATTAGAAAGGTATTGATAACAACATTATTTTATTTTTAAAAATAAAATAGAGTAAATTTAAAAAAATATATATTTCAGTAATTTTAAAGTTTTGATTGTAAAAGTATAAGTTTAGGTATGGTTTTAGTAGTTTATGTACAATTTCAGTTTTATTTTATTCGCTAATTACACGTTTATTTTTTTTAACAAATCAGATTAACAATAATAACTTACAAAGTTGTTTGAATTAAAATCGAAACTCAAGATTAAGTTTTCATAAAAAATATAATTTTAGTGAAATAAAAAGAAACCTCCTCGTTGGAAAATTAATTTCACAATTTAATACTTCTCACTGTAGTATTCATATATTATTCAGTTTAAATTTTAATCAGCAAGACCCGACAAAGTTGTATGAACGAATTACAGACATGAAAAATTTATTAGTACACCTCAAACCTTGTGAGAAATACCTTGCAGAAGCAAGGCACGTATAATTTTTCCCCACAAGAATGTGGCGGAAAATTATATGTGCCTAAGAAAAATCTAAACTAAAGTCCGGGCAAACAAATATGTACTATATTACATATTACGTTAAATTGAAAATAGCATCGTGCTTTTCTGTTACCGCTAGAATAATGCTCAAAATGAAATCGTTTAAACTTGAATAGTTAAATGTCTTTGCAAGGTCAAAATTTTAGTCTCGGTAAATGAACGCTGGGTTAATAAAGACACCTACGACTTTTTAGTACTTTGCAGTTAATATTGTGAACGAAACCACAAACATATCTAACTAAACTACTTATGACTTAACTAAAATGGGTTTGGTTAGTTTCAAGGCAATGATATAAAGCTTAAGAAGATAATATGTGTCTTTAAAAAGAATCAGAGTCTCTCTAAAATTTTCATCTCATTTTCTTATTATTTTTAAATAATTTCAGATATAGAGTGCTTTTCGTTGGTTTCCCCAAATTCGGGAGCTGATCTTACACGACGTGGCTTGACTAGCTTTAGTGATATGCAGCGCTGCTAGCGAGTAGGTAGAAAGGGCGCGTCGCACCATTTTCAGAAGTTGTATATTCTACTGCAAATGGCTAAAAGTAGAAGCTAAAGAAGATAGTACAGACGTAACCAAAATAAAGGGGAGAAGGGGACAGCTGCCCCTCCCTGCATATGGGTACGTCCTCTAAGGCGTTTACACTTGTAATGGAATCCAATCAATCAACTAACTCATTGATGGATTGTTACGTTGATAATATTGTTTCAAATTGTTTAATGAAAAAGAATGATTCTTTTCGTATCTTTTTAGACGTATACAGGAATAATTTAAAGTCCCTACTGTTCAAATACTTACTAACGGTTCTTTGTAGTTATAAACCTATGTGGATAATATTATACTCATCGCTAGTTTATGCCCCCGTATATTATTTTGGCAAATAGTAGACTATGTGTTATTCTGATGTATAAGCTATATTACTGTAAAGTTTTATCCAAATCGGTTGAGTTATTTTTACGTGAAAGAGTAACAAACTTCCATACTTACAAACTTTCGTGTTTATAATATTAGTAGGATTAATGCATAATAATATCATGCAAAGAATGAACACGTAAATTTGTTCCTACATGAATATTATCAACTGTGGTATTACTAAACCGATTTCGCCGTTAGAACTTCAAATAATGAAAGTACTTTTAAACACTGAGAGCGCACTGACTCTTGGAGTTCAGTGGTCCATCGGCAGTGGTAGCTTTATACCATCATGTGACCTGGGTGACCATGTTAACTACTGGATGACCTATAAGTTTCAAATGTAGAGGTATAGACAATCGAGGAAGTGGAGCGTTTGAAATCAATGTTTGCTACCTTTTTAAAACTAGCTAGTCCCATAGTATGAGCTATGCTTAGTTTAGGTCTGTATGGCGTTTTATATTAGATGTTAAAAAGTACTATTATATATCTAAGTAATTCAATAAAACTTCAAATACCCTTAAACCTTTTAAATTCTCTTCGTAAAATAACACAGGTTACTTCGTCTTCCACAACTGAAATCAAAATAATATAACAAAAATAGTGTCCATTACTGTCGATTGTAAGGACAACGTTTTCATTTTGTGCTGCAGGTGCTAACAAGTATTACACTAGCGCAAAGTGAAGTCGCTTTACGAGGCTGGAGTAAAAATAAAATGGTTTATAACACAAAGTTAACAGTTTGGTTTCAAAGTACCGAATGAAAATTTCTTTTCACATTTTTATTTTAGTACTGTTTTATTAAAACAAGAAAAAGAATAAAGAAGAAATATTATTCCAAATCAAATAATAATTTGAAAGGTGATGACAGGCCTCTAATCATAAAATATGCTAATAACAAGTCATGAATTATTAAAAAAATAAAACCCAACTGCGAAAATGTCATATATAAAACATATAAGTTATATATATATTCGTAATCACCGTTAAAAAATATGTTGATGTATTTTGAAAAAAATGTTTCTATGAGATTACCTTTTTGGCTCCAAAAATCCTTAATTTTGTTTTATTTCTAATTTTGATGTACCCAGCGACACTCTCACGACTGAGACGAATTGACACCACTCACATTAAAATACGACTAGCCGTTCAGGTTCTAGGGCATGCCAAAGAAATATATATACACACATACACTCGAAAAAGATTACCCACCTTCTTTCGCAGCCGGGTAAAAAGATTTACAATCGAATCACAATTGGTATCTTTACTTCAGTTTTCAAAGAGAAAGTTTATTAGTAGGCATATACGTGTATAAGTCCTTATTTTTATTAAAAAAAAATATTTCAAACTAAATCAGACGATTTTAGATTTTCAACTAAGACATTTTTAGTAAATCAGAAGATAATATTACTTACTATTTACGTTAGTTTATCAGCCTGTATTCATTGTGCTGTCCTATTACAGAAACAGAAAACTAAAAAAAAGGAACTTAAAAAGACATCTTAGTCTCGTTCATAATTACAAAATATTCGCTTTTTAAATAATTTACTGTTCAAATAACATCGTTGCTATTAAAGTTAGGTTTTGTTTTTGTATCTCGTATTTCATTGAAAGAAACCTGAACGCCGGATATTAAAAAACGTCGGTATTAAAAAAAATAATCGACGTGATATTGAGGTTTCTTAAAATATTTGTTTCTTTTCACAGTTCTCTTTTTTTAAATACTGACTGTGTTTTAATCTATTGTTGCGTTAACTTTAAACAAGTAGAAGATAATTTCAGATATTTAAAGTTGAAATATTTAAATTTAAAAAAATATCCGTTTTCCAAATTATAAAATATATTTTGGATGTTGTCTAAAATCAGTTCAACCTGCCTTCTGCACAATAATGCGGCTCAACCAGAGTAACACCACGGCTGCACACAAAACCGATATTCAACAACTCTTTACCGAACTTCAAAGTACAGCGTCCAGTATTATTATTATTATTAAACTATCACATTACATTATACATTGACAGGTCAACTTATACTAGCTTGTGAGTTATACTCGGAATGGGTCCAATAGGCAATCTTAAGTCTCAGTTATTAAAATTCAAACTCAAACTTTACGTACAACGTTTCAAATTCAATTTATATCTTTTGGTGTCAATTTTGAAGTAGAAAAGCCGATTGACAATTCTCATTGCGTTATATTGTCTAAAGACTGCTTTGTTGATGATATCAAATTCAATATCGAATAGGTATTGGTACCGATAGTACATTATGTATATTTAAATAATATTTGGAAATGTAATGTATGGTGTCACAATTCCTAGCATAATTTTCTGTTTTTGTTATATTTAGATTGATATTAACTAACTTTAGAAAGCGACTGGGGTAGTTTTCAAAAGAAGTTATTTCATTTTTGTATGTACCTCACAATTCAGTTATTTTTAAACCGATAAGATATTTTTTGGTCAATAGTATTTAGTCCCAGTAAAATTTAAAATTAAAATTTAAGGAATGTAAAATAGAGTCAATTAGATTTTCATTATTAAAATCTTTTAATAGATATAAGTGTAAAATTAATTTATGAACACTTGAAAGAGTTGTAAAGTCAAAATAGATTGCATCAATTAAATTTAAATTTTGACATGGTATCATAACCGTTTCCAAGATTTTTCTATTTTTCCCCTTAGTTCTTTTCTCAATTCTCAATTATTGAAACCTCAAAGTATTTTATATAATAAAATATATAAGCGTTCCAGGACACAGCAAGTAAAAATTTTATAATCTTTTAGAAGCCACCTCATAACACCAATAGATTTTTAGTAAAATTCTGTTGCAGTTAATTAGCTCCTTGCCATAATAACGATTGAGTAACCAAAGTAACGAGTGCTTATAACATTATCGTTAACGTTAACGGTTTGTTACTAAACCAATGTTTCGCTTCACTGTTTTGACTAGTATTTTATGCTCATTTTAGAAAATATATGATTAAATATCTTTTATACGTGTTGGTTTTCAAAAAAAGAACAATAATAGCATTAAAATTCTTCAGGCTTTTGAAATCTAATTATTAATATTATGAATAAGCTACAAATAGAATTTGATGCAGACGCGAGTAGATGGAATGCTTGACAGTAATCGAATACCGCGGTCCATCAATGGATACAGCCCAAGATTGACAAGAGACTTACCGCACTTTGAGTTTTATCTTTCAGAATCTGGAGGTCTTGGTAGCCTCACCGTTATATATTTTAAATAATAATTAATTTCGTGTGTGAGATGTATCAAATTAATCATACACACCGCAGTCCAACGAGCAGAGAAAATATCCAAAAAAGGATATAGAATATTGTTTTAATAAATACAAACCAATGCATAAAAATATATAAAGAACTATGAATGAAGAAATAAAATGCAGAAATGCAGTACGACTTGGATCATAATTTGTTACTTTCTCTTTAGAATAAGTTCTGAAAACTAAACTTTATAATATCATACTTGAGTTCAAGAAAGCTAGAATTGAAAACTAAAATTGCATTTCATACTTTGGCTTCCACGGTTTTTGATTGGAGAATACTGAAACTAAGGAATCTGAGTATATTTAGAAATATCACGATTAATTAATATTTTAGTAAGAATACATTCCTTTATTTTATAAAGTTCTAATCTAAACTATCTTGCCGGCAAATATGATCAAAACATATGCCCTTTTAAAAATAGTAAATATGTACGATCAACAGTTAAATCAAAAAAACAACGTAGTTAATATAATTTGTTCCAAATCGTAAAACTACAAAAAATAAAAGTGTACAGAATGTATATGTTTAATAAGTTTTTATACTAATTATTTTATTTTGCCAACAGTATACATTTTTATATTCTATTTAGTTACTCCCATATTTTTTTAATCATCAATTATTTTTATACCATAACTAAGCAATCGTGCGCACTAAAATGATGAATTTTTAGGATTGTATATTGTGTGTAAACCTTGGAGTACAAATAAAGTATTGTCTATCTATCTATCTAAAATAAGCTATTAACCTGCTAGTTTTTGTTCTGTCCTAAAGTACACTTTCCTCTAAATCATTTCATGAGTTATAAATTAATCTCAACGACAAATTAAAACATACTCAATGTTGCCTGCTTTGTCTAGAATAATCTTCATTGATGTCTAGGCCAGAGCTACACTCAAGGCACCCTTGCAGTCAATAAGATATTGGCACGTAGAGTTATGAGATATTTATAGAACAAAGGTTAGTCGTGAGTAATATCTATGTTTCAGCTTTTCTAATATCAAATAACATCCCCGTTATTTTAATATAAATCGTTATATCTATTTCACATCACAGTATCAACAGCCTTTAACAGTCTTCAGCTGCACATAGGCCTCTTCTTAGAAATAAGATTTTAGCCTATCATTTCAAGCTACCGAGACGGATTTTTATGTCTTTATTTCAAGTTTTACTTACTTTGCCTTGGTGTTGACCAGCGTAGTTTGGTCCTCCTCTTACGACACCCATGGGATGCATAAGGATAGTGATTCTCTGTATTCTTAATTCGTCCCCACATGACGAACTGTGTATACCTTCAACATTAATTTTTCTCTAAGCAATTTTATGCAACCATGGGAGAACCGTACTTCGGTACATATGTATAGGATCGGCTTGATCGGAGTGTTACCACCGCTTCGGAAATAACCAATGTTAATCAATTTTCAAATTCTTGCGATATCTTTCATTGAACGAGTGAGTATAATTGAGTATACTTAAGACATAACTTCTCCTCCCTCTATAACTCTAGACAAAAGAACAATGAAATGACGACAGAGCACTTGTGTATCTTGAATTAATCTTAGCCAATTGGCATCGTGTGGTTCAACTTTTCGTTTATCTTTAACAAGAATATTTCCAACTCTTGTGATTAATTTCGTCGCGAGTTCCAAGACAGTTTAAATATGAAAACTTGAGTGTCATAACTTGGTTTGTTCGTGTATCACTGCTGTTGATCCATGTATACAGGGGTTACAGTGTTGAGCGTGTGGGCATGATTAATTGTCCGCAATACTATAAAAACATTTTCATTATATTGACAGAACCTTCACTATTGGACACAAGCATAATG
The DNA here is from genome assembly GCA_003709505.1 of Hyphantria cunea. Classification (NCBI taxonomy): domain Eukaryota; kingdom Metazoa; phylum Arthropoda; class Insecta; order Lepidoptera; family Erebidae; genus Hyphantria; species Hyphantria cunea. The sequence goes on along the minus strand of PKRV01000563.1, from coordinate 1,015,097 downwards.
ATTTCTCAAGGGACCGGAAATACAATATTATTTAACTCAATTCTCAAATAATGTTTAAAGTTTGGAGGTCCATTAATAAATTAATGGTTGACTATAATGTACTTACTTGTGCATTTCTGAACTCAAGTCTTTATAATGTTTGTTGGTATTTTGGAAACATTTCAGTTGAAACTTGGGATTTATGAACGCAATTTATTTTAATAGTTCATTGCAGAAATGGTTTTAATAAAAACGTACTTATCAAGTTGGAAAAGAAACAAAGTTCTGGAGTTAAATAAAATTTATTGCCCATAAATATTACAATAAATTGAATGTTATATACTGTGAGATAAAGGTTATAAATAACTGTAATAATATTTACGTAGTCAAAAATATTCGTGAACTAACATATGTTTTTCATTGTATGAGTATATTGTCGTATGACATTCTACTATGGGAGAATTGCCTCTATATACCATCAAGGTTTGTGCTGCCGATGATGGCTATTCTAGCATTTTATAACTTAGTTAACGGAATCCTATCTAGTTAATGCACGACAGTACTGAAATAGTAACTCAAAGAAATTAAATGACGGTAGGTAATTTAGACATGTTACATTAAATGAAAGTAGCATTTAGGCGGACCTGTTAGTCTTGTAGGGAGGGTGTCAAAGAAATTTATCACTACAATATCCGTTTTTGACATCATTTGTTTAAATTTACAAATCTATTTCAGTTTTATAGATAACAGGCGTAAAGATTACTAGCTGTCACAGGCGTAAAGATCAAACTTACAACACTAGCTGTATTACGCATTTACTATTTTTATAGAAGAAAAAAGTACATTTTTTAATGTGACGGTAGCTAATCAGTAATTTATAAATGATTTACTCCCACCAAAAGAGTTAAGACTGAATTCTAATTCCTATTAAAAGTTCCTTTTGAAGGAATTTAAAATACCGTTTATATTACCGTGGCCACGCTTCAGTATGAATGGGTCGGCTCCACCGGAGTGATACCACGGCCTCGAAGAAAACTGGTGTGAAACAGCGCTTGCGCCGTGCTTCACCGAGTGAATGAGGATACCGGAGACATGTATCTCATCCCCACCCTATCCCCCTAAGACCGGTAACGCTTTTGTGTTGTGGTGTTGCAGTTGTCCATGGGCGGTAGTAATCGCTTACTATCAGACGATACGTCAGCTCTTTTGCCCCCTATTCCATAAATAAAAATTAAAAAAGTACTCACACGTTCTTCTATCACCTACAATCTCAGTCCTTACCATGAAAGACCTGATTCAAAACAGCCTTTAATGATATATTCAAAGCAAGTGATGAGCAAGAGATGTTGAGGACAATAGTACACTTCATATTAAAAATATAACTTGATTATTATCTAGAATTTAAGGGGACAGTAGACCACTTTAGATGAAATATATTATTTGATTATTGTCTATAATTGAAGGGGTAAAGGATATGGGATACAGTTGAAGGCTTTACATAAATTGTTAAGTTAGATTATATTTATTCCATACATATTAATTCAATTGAATGTTGTAGCTAAAATTTGTGATACAAATTTTATATTAATAATGTAAGCAATATTTCACTTACGGGTATATAGTTTTGGAAAATAGAAAATAATTATTTTAGGTGGTAATTGTGTGTGTTTGAGGTGAACTAATCAAGTTATTGGGATTTAACTAATGTGCTAGATAATATTCATTAAGAAATAATACAAAATAAAGTAACGGATACGGAAACTTACTTTAAGAAGTCTAACCTCGACTATATCTGGTTATTAGACCTGTCTCATAAAAGTGAGGTGCTCGTAGCCCAGTTGCACTCGGTGATTAGAAACAATCACCGAGGGTAAGCAACGACGGCGCGATCAGTACCTGGATGGGTGACAGCTAGTGGCATGTTCCATGGTCTCCGTGATTCGGAGGTCACGTTAAGCAGTCGGTCCCGGTTGTTATCATAGGATAATAGTCGTGAAGCTTAGTTGGTGGCCTTTGGGCGGCTTGAAAACATCCAACGGTAAGATTACGTAGCTACGTTGTCTTGCCAGTCCCCAACTCGCACTTGGCCAACGTGGGGGCGTATGACCTTAACCCTCTCTTGAGAGGAGACCCGAGCCCAGCAGTGGGACATTACGGGTTGTTGATGATAAAAGTGTTTATCACCGGGAACAGTTTTATCACTCGAGGGCAATCTTGTTAACAACCAATTCCATTTTTATTAAAATGTAAAGAAAACTGTAAGTGAGCCAAAATATCTTCAGCTATAACGCTTAAATGTGGTGATGGATCTTCGTGCGGTAAAGGTATTGAAGTTTTAAATGAGCGATCGCTTTCGCCTTTCCATAATGGTGCGAATTTGAAGGAACGATGGAACGTCAATGTCGCTTACCGATAATATCGGTATTGAAGATGGGCTTTTGGAATAATGTTAAGTTTATAAAGTGCTACTTAATTTTTAGTGACTTTTAGATTGGAATTTTAATTTAAAACGCAATTGTTCCTTATCACGCCGTTAGTGTTGGTTACCTTATTTTTTGCCGGACTACGGCAAAGCCAAAGGAGGGAGGGGTATGAATTTAACAGGCTATGTATGTGTGTTTAATTGTTCCCTCATAGGTCCTCAACTACTTATTAGAACTGGATAAATTAGATATCGTTTAAAGCGTCTTGACCGTTCGCTGGCGTTAGGCTTTTTGACATGTCACTGAATCTATTGTTGCGCCTCTAGTGGTCATAGAGTTTTGTGTTAAAAATAAATTTGAGATAAATATGTCGTATTTAGTTTCATTAGAAAAGGCGTTATTTAAACATTTTTCGAAAAATCTCTATATTATTAGTATTTGGTAGTGACTTTGACCATATATATATTTGATAATTGTGATATTTCTATGGTATTTAAAATATACTTTACAAATAAATTAAAATTATAACGGCACCAATATATTTTAAATAAAAAAAAAACAACTAAAACAGGTTGCTAAAGTGTTATGGTACGCATCTATGTAACGTGTGTTTAAGGCTTTTCAAAATTGTTACATACTTTTTCAGCGTCATGTTCCGTTGAAGTTGGGTTTTAGGTTTTACTTGTTTCTATTCTTGTTTAAAGATAGACCACCAGGGGCCGTGTCGAAAATTGATGGGTCATGTGAACCACCAGGAGACCTTTTTAGAAAGATACAGGGTCGTAAAACCATAACATTCAGCACTATGCCGTCACTTGTAAGCTGTCCAACTGAGTACAGGTGAAGGGGAGGGGATAGTAACCATCGATTTTTCTCCCTTGTCACATGTTTTTTGTACGGAGTTGCCAGCCCATTCATGCCTGTGATGTGTAGCCAATTTTATATAAAAAAAATGTATGTATGGTAAGTCGATCTACATTGTCTATAGTCTGTACTCTGTTGTCTGTCTTTTTTTCTCTTCAGGATGCCATTACAAGAGTCAGAAGAAAAACCAGTATCTATTTTATTTTATCTTCTTTCCAACTGGATTACCACATTCCACTGTGCGAGGACCTCACTCAGCAAACTTATTTCATCACAATGCCGAAGCGTGGCTCTCCCATGTAGTTCACTTCTAGAAAAGAGATTTTGTCCTAGCATACCACGCTTACCAGACAGATTGGTATAGGATTTTTTCGAGTTTAGCTTCCCATCACAATGGCGTTGTCTTCCGCTGTTTTATCCCTTAGTCATCTCTTACGTCACCAACGAGATATATAGGGGTAGTGTTATTCCGTATTCTTAACTCGTCGCCACACAGACCTATTTTATTTCAATATAACAATCTACCTTTATAGATTTTTGCGGGATTTAATTAAATGGCTTGATAACAATTCACATAATCGACGTGACTGTCCCCAAATGAATGCATAATCGGGTATATGAAATTAATCAGTAAATTATTCGTTATGACATTTCATTAAGTTAATGTATCAATAAAATTTGGATAATTGTTTTAAAGTGCTATCAATTGAATACAATAAATTATTGTGTCCAAATATTTAACACTGAATATAAATGCTCGTTTGACAGTAATAAAATCTCACCACTGACACGGAGCTGTCCTATTAATTGATCTAGTCAATACTATATGATTTGAAAGTCTTAAAATATAGGTGTATCTCAAAAGTGTTTGTGAAATCTCTTGGAAGAAGCCATTTGACGAAGCTGACCACAGTAAGCGGAGAAGTCGTTGCTTCCAAGCTGGCTGTCCTTTCGGAAGTAGAAAGCTTCTATGGCGATTTGTACGCTTCGCATGCATCTCGACCTGATCCCGAAAATGAGGACCCTCGAGCCAAATTAACACGCCACTTCACCGAAGATCTGCCAGAAGTCAGCATTGACGAAATCGAGATGGCTCTTAGACAGCTGAAAAATGGAAAAGCCCCTGGAGAGGATGGCGTTACTACAGAGCTGTTAAAGGCTGGAGGTAAACCCGTATTAAAGGCGCTCCAAAAGCTTTTCAACGCTGTCCTGTTCGAAGGGAGGACTCCAGAGGCGTGGAGTAGGAGTGTGGTCGTCCTGTTCTTCAAAAAGGGAAATAAAACCATGTTGAGGAACTATCGGCCCATTTCCCTCTTGAGCCACGTCTATAAGCTGTTTTCAAGAGTCATCACGAACCGTCTTGCGCGAAGACTCGACGAATACCAGCCACCGGAGCAGGCTGGGTTTCGGAGCGGATATGGCACCATAGACCACATCCACACAGTGCGGCAGATAATACAGAAGACCGAAGAGTATAATCAGCCCCTGTGTCTAGCATTTGTGGACTATGAAAAGGCCTTTGACTCGATTGAGATCTGGTCTGTTCTGGAGTCCCTGCAGCGTTGCCAAGTAGATTGGCGGTACGTCCGAGTGTTGAGATGTCTCTACAAAGCCGCTACTATGTCCGTCCAAGTACAGGATCAGCATACAAGACCCATACCATTGCATCGAGGAGTGAGGCAAGGGGACGTTATATCCCCGAAATTATTCACTAATGCAATGGAGGACCTGTTTAAGACGCTGCACTGGAAAAGGCGCGGTATCAACATCAATGGCGAATACATCTCTCACTTGCGATTTGCAGATGACATCGTCATCATGGCAGAGACGTTGCAGGACCTACAACAGATGCTGAACGACCTGGCTGACTCGTCTGTGCGCATCGGCCTACGGATGAACTTCGACAAGACCAAGGTCATGTTCAATGAACATGTACTACCGGAACCGGTTGCGGTACACGGTGCCGTTCTCGAAGTTGTTCAAAAATATGTATACCTCGGGCAGGCTTTGCAGTTAGGTAGAAACAGCTTTGAGGACGAGGTGAACAGAAGAATCCAGCTAGGTTGGGCAGCGTTTGGGAAACTTCGTCGAGTCTTCTCATCATCGATCCCACAGTGCCTAAAGACGAAAGTCTTCAATGCGTGCGTCCTACCTGTAATGACTTACGGAGCCGAAACGTGGACACTTACGGTTCGACTGGTCCATAAGTTTAAAGTCGCTCAGCGTGCAATGGAGAGGTATTATTATATGCTCGGCGTTTCTCTAAGGGATCGCATTAGAAACGAGGTGATCCGACAAAGAACCAGGGTCATCGATGTAGCCCACAGGATTAGCAAGCTGAAGTGGCAGTGGGCTGGCCACATTTGCCGATGAACCGATAACCGTTGGGGTAAACGAGTTCTTGAGTGGAGACCGCGTCTCGGCAAACGTAGTGTAGGACGTCCACAAGCCAGGTGGAGCGATGATTTGCGCAAGACGGCTGGCAGGAGCTGGATGCGAGAAGCCATAGATCGAATTAAGTGGCGTGAAATTGGAGAGGCCTACGTCCAGCAGTGGACTGCGATAGGCTGATGATGATGATGATGATGAAAATATAGGAAGATTAATCCATAATAGTATCTTAGAAAACAACATACTGACTGGTACACATGCCTTCAACATTTTAAACAATTTTTTTCAATTTTTAGCGTCACAATACAGCTAACCATTCATTTCTAATTGTATAACCACAGTTGCCTACTAAATTAAATAAGGTGCAAAACTCTTCTTAGTTATCTTTACTTATTATAAAATGAAGGCGCTACCGCTGTCTATTCACTCAAACCTTTTGAACTACTCAACGAATTTTAATACAGTTTTCAACAATAAATAAAGATTCAAGAGGATAGTTAATATAAATGTAATACATGTATATTATAGAAAAGGAAATACGAGAATTCCAACAATTCCCGTGCGACGTCAAGTCGAGCCGCTAGTACAAGTAGTCGCAGTTATTTTCTTTACAGTCTAAACCTTCAAAATAATATTTCTAAAAACCATAACGTAACTATACTAGGACTTAAAATGCTAGATCAAAGGGAATCATATAATAGTTAAAGGATTACTCAATATCGGTCAAAGTCGAATATGAAAAGTTTTTTGTACAAATTTATAACAGTCGATTGTGTATAGAAGTTGGTTTTTCTAGCTTGGGACTTGCTTGTTCATGCTTCAACGATGACCACTTTAAAGGGTAAAGTCGATAATTTTTCCTTTGAAGTAAAATAGCTTTTTTTTGAGTGATTTATTTAAGGTTTAGCTTTATTGTAGCGTACAGAAAATCTTGTTAAAGAATCCATATTAATATTATAAATTCGAAAGAAACTCTGCCCATCACGATTCACCGATATATTTCAATGTTCGACATGGAAATACTTTGATTCTTAAAGAAGGACATCTACTATGCTAATCTTCACCGCGATAACCGATATACACACGGGCATAGCCTCGGGCAAAGGCGAGTATTTTATTATGGGCTTAGAAGACTTAACCCACTTAAAAGCATGTGACCCATGTACCATTAGGCACGTTTGGTTTGGCTTATGGAGAGACAAACCCCACTGCATAAGTCGTTATTCCTCGTCCCTGATTCTCACTTAAATCTCGGTAATGCATATCGATTCATGAGCTGTAGGGCATGGGCTGCGGTAGCGGCTTACTAGCAGATGATGTATATAATCATAATAAATATTTCAGAATCTAACAGACAACGACACTTAATCCCAAACTAAGTGGAGCTTGTAGTATGGTTACTAGACAACTGATATAAATACATCATCATCAACAACCTATAATGTCCCACTGCTGGGCTCGGGTCTCCTCTGAGGTGAGGATTAAGGCCATATGTCCCCACGCTGGCCAAGTGCGGGTTAGGGACTATACTAGTGTATTTATAATATACTATACTAATATAAGGGGGATATAAATACGTATATACTTTCCTTTGTAAATACATATACATATATGTATTTACAAAGAAAAGTATAAAATTTGGGTGTTTTCTATGTACAATGTATATGTATACATTGTACATAGAAAACACCCAAATTCAGAATGAAATATTCACATGGGTTTCAAACTAATCACTTCGGTCAGAATGATTCACTGCTTAGGATTTTTTTCTGTGTGTGTGTACTAAGTGTATAATTTATCACTGTTAATCTTTTCATTTCTTAAGCTTGATTATATTGAGGAGATTTGAAGGGTTCGCTTTTTTAAATGTTAAATGTTGTTAATTTATTACAATTTCACTTTAAATAACGTTTACACACATTTAACACATGATTATTCACAATTATACACTGGTTTAACATTAAGTTTCAGACCTAAATTATATTTAATTTTATTGAAACACACGATGTCTTTTCAATCACTTTCTTGCCAAACAGCGCCATCTAGTGGACCTGGCATAATAAATATTTTGATTAAATCTAAATTGGACCCGCTAACTTTACTAATGCATTAGTTCTATCCCTTAAGTAGTTCACAAGCAATTAAAATCCATGTTTCGAGAAGGTATTTATTTCATTTATAAAATTTTAAATTTCATTTGGCAATAGGACTAACAAATTAAATTGTGAGTCATGCGTCATTCACCAGTATCGTTATTTATACTTAACTTTAAATTAAAAAGGAAGACACTCCTTGACAAAGAACATTGTGACGAAACAATCATTCAACATCTAAAAGAAATATCTGAAACAATAAAATGGCCTCTCGAGACAGACGGAATTGTAAGCGTTTTATCACATCCCACATCCAATGCTTTTGTTACAAAATAAATTTCTAAATAAAACCAAATGGCTGTAGATAAATGCTTTTTAATTTAACTGCCTAATACGATAAAAGCCATTGATATATTTTGTTAACTTTGATCACGTTTTACTCTACTGTGATCAAGAATCAGTCTAATGAACCAAAATCTTGTCTTATTAAAATCGTGTTCTTGGAAGTGAAAACAAGAATATAATTATTTCCAAACTAATTAATATTAGCTTTTGTCTATGGATCCGGCTTCACGTATGTCGGTTATCGTGGTTAAAACAAGTCTATATCTTTCTTTAACAATCAAAGTATTTATATGCAGAGTTACACTAAATTTGGTTTACGGTTTAGGTGTGAAGGTGTAATATACAGACAGACAGTTTTTTTTATAAATAGAGATTAATTACGTTTTACCAATATAACTTATTAACAAATTTTCATTGAGGATGTAGACCAGTTTTCGAAGAATAACCAAATACGCGAACCTAACACACAGGTTCGATTCAATTGTCCTTTTGAGTTCGTCGCCAGGTAAAAAAAAAACAGTTAAAAAAAAAAGTTAAAAACTTTTATAATAAATTAATTACTTTTCTTGATTAATGCAAATATAATTACGGTCAGTTGTAGCAACTATATTAAAATTAAATTCCGCTTTTCCATTAATTTCAATGGATTTTCACGGTTAACCGCAATGTGGAACAACTGGATTAAAACCAGCAATATTTAGTTTATGTTTAATTATGGTGTGCTAATCGCGCAAATTTGATAATATTTACCGCATAACTAACTGCTGAACTGATTTGAATGCAGTATTCAATAATAGATAAAGTAATTCAAGAGGAAGGTTCATATGTGCAACACATACATATTACACTAGATGAAGTTCGAAAATTTCAAAAACTTTTATGCGAAGTCGTACCTGGTCGCTATTATCTTGTAAAGCTTGGTTCGGATATTTTTGTTTGAAATATTGAGGCGTATCTCCACCTCTTGCTAATGAATAATAAGGACTACAATAAAATAAATTTCAAACTACTCTACAGCTCATATTGTCAAAATAATTCAATTTGAAAGAAGGCGTCTGCAGGGTCTTAATCGGTTTATCTTTTATGGTATTTCGGTAGTAAAACTTATTATATATCACTACTAACTCTTACTAGTAGTGTGTATTGCGGTAAATTAGGTTAAAAAAAGTTTTAGGAAGCAGCTGGAATTGATGAAGCAGCAGTTATACTGCAAGGTTAGGAAGTGGAAATGAGATTTCAGTAGATTGAAAATAGGCCGGTCTCTTAATATTGCATTGGTCACTATGATAAAAAATTCTGTCTCTACCAGAATCTGACATTAAAGTTAAATACCATCTAAATAAGACCCCTAACACAAATTAAGTTATAGGGCCAGTTAAACAGAACAAGCATTTCCTGTGCAATTAATTTCGAATTCCAGAAACGATTCAAAATGGTTTTACGAAATCAAGTTTACCTTATTTGAAGTCAAATTTCCACAATCTACGTTTCGCATAATCTATTCGCTCCTACACGTTGGAAGTTTAACGAAGACGCGCAAGTTTCGAATTATAGTTGTGTTGTTTTGGTTAAGGAATGGACGTAATGATAGATATTCCTTTTGACCTTAGGAATTCCAGAGTTTTGGGGTTTATTCGGACAAATTTAAAGCATTTGTGCAATGAATGCCCCTAAAATTACTAGCCTTATCTTACTGGCCTATCTGAGTTAAAGTTGAAGAATTGCATGGAAAGTATGTCATGACCAAAATGAGAAATACCGAGTATGAAATATATCGTGGGCGATGCTGCAACAAACTGAGTTGGTCATCTCAATTTGTGTGCCAGGAACAATGTACTTGAGAAATAATAAAAGTAAATACCTTCGGAGCTTTTATGAATTCTTATCAGTTACTAAAATTAACAATGAACGTTCCTCTTAAAGTTGTATTTATCGTAAATAACATCAATATCTTAATAAATGTTTATTCTGTATCGTCACGAGGTATTGAAAGCGTCTTAGATTTTTGGATATCAAAATAAAAGTAGCGCTTTATTTAAAAAAAAAATGATATTTCAGTATTTTACTTATCAGTTATTTTTCATGCTAGAGAAATAATATGTTTGCAGACATATCAAATATGTATTCAAAAAGTTATGCTTTTTAATTAAATTAAAGCAAAATCTTTATTGCAAACTAACTATACATAGTTATTGCAATTACTAACATAGCCTTATTAAGCGATAACTATTAAGATGAAAATTTTGGTTTTGAATTGGTTTAATGTTGATTAGATAGTCTTTTTTCTAGATACATATGTAGAGATACAATAAAGATACAACTTGAATATTAACCGCTTTTAATTCTTGAATGCTTTTTCATAATAGTTTGAAGTTTAACTAGACGTTTTTTATTGATTTCATCAAGTAATCCTAATCACTATGATATAAGAGAATTAATAGTAATTAACCATTCGTATAATCACTGTCCAAATCAAAATTATTGTATAATATAGTGCCCGATTTCTCATACACATGACTGCTTACATTTTTCACACTACTATTCGTATTTACGCGATAACAACTGATAATCTTATTGTAAGGCAAAAGCAATGTATTAGGAGACAGCGGAAGTTTTCGTTAACTTGGAAAATTATCTGGCTAACTTTCGGAAATTTCATTCACCGTTGGTTTTGGACTAATTTCTCGTATCTTTGTACTGTGTATTAACTCAGTGTGCATGTAAGAAAAGACAATCTTAATACAAACCGTTATACCAACCCAAACCAAAACCTCTTGTTTAAGTCTCTTCTTGAATACCTCTGAATAGGCCCAGATGTAAACTATTATGCGGTGTTGATGTAAATGAAAATGTGTATATGAAACCAATTTCACCTTTATCATTTATTTGACTATGTATAAACATCTAGTATGTATACAAACAAACATAGGTGGTACGGTGTATAGTTACAGTGAATAGTAAATTTTCAAAGTTAACCTTATAAATAGTGAAGGGACACAGAAAGTAAAAAAAAGTGTAATTTTAAAACCATACGCATTAAAAAATATGATAATGGAGCTATATACATCGAATTTTAATGTTGAAATGACACACATCACTGAACACAATCCAACGAAAAAATTTACTTACACCGGTTCATGAGATACCGTGCTTATTTGTGTGGTGATAATAATGACGCTTTCTATTAAAGTATACAACCTTGTCAACTGTGAAATTTGAGCACGTAATTATACTGAAATATCAGAATCGATAAAGATTACTATCGGGCAAGAAAGTAGATACTCTTCTTTCAAAGTCACCTTTAAAAAATGTTTTAGCATCCGTTCACGTCTTTACAATTCAGTGTATTTCAAGTACTCATAAAATATTTGGTTGGCTGGTTCCCATTTTTAACCGCTATAAGTTAAAAGACAAGTATTTTGCTGTCTTTTCATTAGCATACATTTCTTTTATAACGATATTGCTTTCAATGTTCCAAAGTTTTTGTTTGAAAGATCGGTGAATAAATTTCTCTGATTATACATTATTTTCTTTATCGTACTAATCTAGATATCGTAATAATGTAGCTAGCAGTTTAAAGGCTTTTCTTTTGAATTGAGTATCAGATCAGTAATTATGTATATGATGTAAAAGTGTTATCATATAGGTTAAACAAGTTAAGAGGCAAAATTATTTTCTAGTTCACCTACTCAACTTTGTCAAAGAAAACATTTTTCTGCCTTTTTCACTACACATTTGCTTGATAATCGCTTCTAATAATTGGCGTTGTGTAATGATCTAGGTGAATGGCAAATAATCGATCTCCTCAGCTTTTACATAATATTAGTGTAGACATTACCACATTCAAACTTAATGAGTACAAAAATGGTTTTTTCTGTCTTATTTACTTAATATTTGTTAACAAGTCGGTGCTTCGTCTTCCTGTCAACAAACTAGAAAACGTGCCAGGCATTTTTCACATTAATTGGTGTTCCCTTAAATCATTAACGGTTGACGATAGATTCAAGTCATTTATCACAAGAAAATGTTTTAAGGGAGGTTATTTCAACTTTCAACGGTTATCAAAAAGATGCTATTTAAATTTTCAAGCAATATTTATAAGTAGTGCATCCAATTTATATCCAATTTAAATAAACAGGCTACTTAATAATACAAATAACAAAGCAATAACAAAGTACAGCACGTAATCAGTCAGGCATTACACAAATACGTATGGAACTCATCTATCACGCCTGACACCTTGTTATTGGACCAACACTATTTGATGTTTCAGCTTCCACTGTTTACTGTAACGAAATATCAAAAAAATGTGATAGAAGCTTTATTGATATATCAATGTATTTGGCTTTACACTGTAATGGAAAGATTATTTATTGAAGTTCAGTTTTAAGTCATTGGCGTGCTAATTCCTCAAGGTATTTGTCATGACTGTATTGAGACTGTGCTTTTAGTTTAATGGGTACTCTAGTCTAGACAAATGAAATGAGGCTTATATCTAATAGTGAGCATTAAGAATATTTGGAGCTGGTGTTGAAAAGTGATATGATACATATGAAATTACTCTGGCTGACTAATTCAACACTATATGATGTGGGAGAGCCACGCTTCGCCATGCATGAGCCGGCTCGACCGGAGTGATACCACGACCACACAGAAAACCGGTGTGAAACAGCGCCTGCGCTGTATTTCACCGAGTGAGCGAGGAAACCGGAGGCCCATACTCCAACTCTATCCCCTTTCCCATCCCGATTCCCTCCACATCCCCTTTCCCATCGCCATCCCCCTCCCACTTCTTCAAAAGTCGGCAACGCAATTGTGACGCCCCTGGTTTTGCCAGTGTCCATGGGCGACGGCAATCACTTACCATCAGTCAATGCCTCTACTCGTTTGCCTTCAATTACGTAAAAAAAAAAACGTTTGGAGACAGAACCTTCAAATTTTAGCAGTTGAAGCTCTATGTGTAATAAGTGACAAATAGGAATAATCGTTTGACAACTATCCCTAAAGTATTAAATTAAGGGATGAACGACAATATGGTTGTAGTCCTTTTTCAAAGTTATCAATACGTAATGAGAAATAATCACATTAGTGAAGTCATCAGCAATAACAGTATTCTTTAACATAAGGAACTGTTCTAATTCTTATAAGTAAATTTATTATAAACCTCTAACAGTGATTGCTATAAATCCAAATAAACTAAGAAGCCAATCTGTTGTTCATTCTCGTAGTATTCGGACACTAAAGTTTCTATAAACGACTTAAATTACAAAATAAATAATCACGCAATAACAACACCGCCTTTTTTTATAGAAAATCCTATAAAAACAATAGGTCTATTATGTAAAATATTGAAATAAAATTCACGTGTTATTTATTTAGTATGAATCCTTATTCCAAAGCAATACGAGCTAATATAGTTTGACGCCGTAAAATTTATATGTATAAAACGTACGATCATTTATTTAATGCTGGTCACATTTTCGCTATATACTTTTTACCGCAAGTCACACAAGAAAAATAACTTACCTTTATAACACATATCGATACGCATTTATATTGTTCAGTTTCTTATATATTATTTCTATGCATTATATGTATGAATAGAGTCCAGATTATAAAGGCAGTACTTTTTCGCTATGAATGGTCCTTTGTCCTTTTCTGTACTAATGTGTACGCAAAATGTCATTATCCATACACCTACGCTAGTTTAAAGCCTTTTACAAAACAGGGTCCCAGCTCATATGATCGGCAATGCACATATGATCCATTTCTTATAGTATATATCGTATGTCGTGCTGGACTTCACAAATATTCATATTGAGAAGAAGTATTTGTGGATCACACAAGGTGTTCTCCTATGTTAGAATCTAAGTGTCTGTTCAAATCACTTCGCCATCTTTGCATTCTGGATTCAAAGTTATCTTTAGCTGGCAGTAATCATTTACTTAGTCGTGTGTCTTACCAATTACCCTTTTAAATAATTTTTGCGTCTAATTTCTAGCGCCGCTTGACAGAAATAAGTTCAGCCGCTGGAAAATCTTCTTCAGAAATAGTTAATAAGAATTTGGAGTCGAGTCCTTGATATGCTGCCATGTAGTACCAAAAGAGCGGTACCCAATTTGCGGCAATCTGGTTAAAAGATATCATACTACAAATCATGCCGCTTAATCTCGTCACGGCTCTCGAACAAATCAATATTTATATCTTTTGTAACCTTTAATGTAACGTGTTACGGTGCTAAGTTTTTGTGTAAGCCTTTGATTAGATAACTTTATCTAATTAATGGTTTTTCAATGTTACAAATACTACAGATAACTTTGGAGGCATTTGCTAAAAATATGCCATTGGGATAAATTAGGCCAACTTCAACATGTCGGTTTTTAATCAGACCGCTAACATACAAAATTAATGTCAGAAAATGTAATGGACGGTTATACTCATACATATTAATGACATTTAAATGTAATCTTTACTAAGAGAACATAACTGAATAATTTGACTGTCTTGGTGACGCAGCGAGGCGTTCAAAGTAAACATGTCCAAATATTTCGCTGCAGAAAAAGTTTTCGTAATGTCAAGAGCAATATTATACTTATAACGAATACCAATATTTAAAAACGCAATAAAACAGAAAGTTTGTAAGTGCAAAAATCCATTTCGTGTCAATTAATGAGTGTTTCCGGATTTCCTCATGGGACAGAAATATCGTGATGTATTTTGTTTGAATTCAAACAAAAAGACGTTTATTAAGCGTTGCAATTAAATAGTTCTTGCCTTTGAAAGTAGTTTCGAAAAAAAAGCTATTAAAATCGTTCAACATAATTATTTACAAAACTTTTCAGTAAGAGGTCCGGATAAAAAAGTTGCATTAAACTTAGATAATAATTGTTTGAGAGCTCCGATTGCATTTTACTTTTAAAGTAATATGTTGTGTAAACTGACTCCGGTCACCTCACCATTTCTACTGCGCATGTTGCGTATTCGAGTGTTATTTATTCCTTTCGTACAACCGACAACACTTTTAGTAATACTAAGATTGTTGTTCTGAATGCACACCCGCATTGTGTCAATTTCATTCTCAAAATTGAGCAATCAAGAACACAGTTTGCTATTAATTAATCTCGGTATAAGCTAATTATAGTCAGTAATATTTCTTTTAAAGCTAAGTAGTTACAAGAACTAGGTTATTTAGTTTAATTTTTATATATAAATTTACTTATCACACTCACACATTGGTAATAAATTCTAAAACAAAGAAACGAAACTAACGTCGTTAGATTTCGCTTTCAACTTTTAAATGTAACTTTCTAAACTGGGTATAATAGACTTCAACTTATAAGTACTTGAAACTTTACAGAAAACCGCACATCTAAGTCTTTTTTCTGTTAAAGCTTAGGTTTTATAGAAGTTGGTCGTAGAATAGTTGAACAGAGTTGGCTAGACATAACGAACAATATTATCCCTTCTAGTATTATTAATATGATCTCTGTTTTGTGTTTATGGCTAAACTACTGCACCATTTGAAATAAAATTTTTATATACATACTTTCATTGTTGAGGAAGGACATAAGCTACCGCGATAACCGTCAAGCGTAAAAAGAATTTTAAAAATTCACCATTATAAAGAAAAAAATTAAAGTTATTAATAGTAACCATTATCTGATATTAAAACTACTTACAAAATAATATAACAAAAAACCCTATGCTTACCCAATGGTACACGTCATACTAAGTACAATACAGAATATCAATAAATATAATCTATAAAAATGATTAAACAACAGATGTAATTTAATTACTACCATTTGATCACTAGATTTTGTATGAAATATTTTCTTACCCAATTAAATTTATATCGTGTTGATCTTCACCTTATACCTTTATCAAATATTTCTGTAATATTAATTATGAAGTTTTAAGTCCCTTTGGTGATAGTAGAGGCGTCGGGGGTAGCTTTAACTGTAGACAGGTTTGATTTATTTAAAATTCATGCTTTCATTAGCTGGAAATGATTTATTGTTCTATGAAAATGTTCTGTTTTAAACCTACGTGGAATTTAATTAAAAAACTAATGCATTTTGAGATGAATTCCCTCTTCAAAACATCATCTTATTTCATGAGATGGCATGGCTGTTTAGCATGTGACAGAACCATATGCCGGCACAAATAGCTAGGCTAAACCAGAGTGATTCCACAAAGAAAACTGACCTTAAGTAAGTATTGCATTGCTATTCACCAAGAGAATGAGCTCACCTCAAAATGCCAACTCGATTTTGGGTGCAAAACTCATAGAGTTGCAATGAAACGCCACATCGTAATTTTTTTTCCTATGCAATAGGTGGGCGAACAATCAAACGATCCGTTTGTTTGTTCGCCCACCTATTGCATAGGAAAAAAAATTACGATTTTCATTTTCCGCAAATCTATGACGGTTATGCCTTTTTTCAAAATATTTACAAACCTAATTTCTTATACAATATGCTGAAACGATGCATTTTATCACACTGCCAAGAACATACGAAACGGGTATAAAAACAACAAAACAATTGTTATCGTTAGTACCTATCGTATGCTGCAAAGTTTTCCACGAGCAGACGTTACTGTCAACTAGAATGGACTTCACAAAGGTGCAAATGAAGCTCGCGACAATATACAGGAAAAGCTCAGCTGCTAACGAGCGAGTCGTTCCTAAGGCTAAGGTGCCTCTAGGCTACTATTTACATAGGAATGAAAGCTAGGTCAATTTGTTAAGCGTTGAACTTATTGTAGATATGTAATTTCAAATATCAGTTTTTTTCATAAAAAATATATATTATAAATAGAAGTCTTAGTCTGCCAATGGGGAGATAAAAGCTGCTTTCCAATTTTGACCTAGTTCTTTTTTGGAAATAGAGGGTAAGGGCAGACCGAACATCTGGAGTTAAGTGAGTACCGGCACCCATCTCAAGAGTTACGAGTATTTTAAGTAATCACTTACGTGTAAGTGATATTGATCATTGTCTCTTAATTATTTTCAAACTAACATTCGATATTATAGATATTTCTACATATATATATGTAGAAAAGTATTCAAACTTAAATATTGTAAGTCATAAGTAGTTCAAAAAGTAAAATTAGAATTGAACCCCACAATGTTATGTAAGCCTACAATTAAATGAGGGACTTAAAGCTACACAATTTTTTGTCCATAGCAAGTCAACGAAAAATTGGTAACAGCGTAGCTACGATCAAAACAATCCTTTTTAATTGCAATAACTTTAATTTCTTTTTAAATTCACTGAACCGATAAACCACTGTGACAACCACGATCATTATAATGATTAATTTATATTTCAATTAAGCATTATTGCTGCGTTGGCGGTTCTTTGGTATTACTGCAAGGTATTTTGGAATACGGAAGTTGTTCTATTAGTACAAAATGAAACAATTTTAAAATATTGTTGTGGCGTGGGAGAGCTTCCTTGGCGGTGAACTTTGAAGTTACAAGAGCAGAGAGGGGGAGAGCTGAGGTTTGCATTTCGGTTACTGGTGCTTTTTGCTGTGCGTTAAAGCTGTGGATGAATTGTTTAGAACCGGTTTTTCTTCTGAAAGGTGGGTCTCCATTTTAAAAGACTAATCATTATATTAAAATAAATACTTCAAAGTAGCAGTACTGTCTTTACTTTCAGTTAAAGTCACAGAGTTTTCTTTTTGTATATTGCACTCTGTAACCTTGTAATTGTACAGTGTAAGTGCTTAGAGTATACTTCAACGAATTAAAGTAATTTTATGAAATAAAAACTGGATCGTCATTTTTCTTATGAGGCGTATTTTCTCAAGGGTCGAATAAATTATAACTTAAATGGTACAAGTTCATTCCTAAAAATTTATACAAACGTAAATAAATTTAACTTTGTATTATTTTGTGTCGATTTTGTATAATTATTGTAAGTCGCCAAGTACTTGTAAAATTCTTTCTATAACCCGTGACTTCGCTTGATGCCCTGAAGTAAAAATTTGTTAAGACTATTTTCCAGCCTTAAATCTGTCTCTGTGAGAGGTTTAGATATTGATAGTCTTTGATTTTGAATCATATATGTAATACCTAGAACAAAGGGGTTATAGTTTTTGCGATGACCCCGCATGAGTTGTTTAAACTTCTGCTTTCGGTGATCCACAAATTGTGATCCAAAACCCTTTGAATTCGTATCACATGTTTTGTGAGTCCTCGTGACACATACTATATACTTAAATATATGTTAATTTTATTCGCATTGTTTTCACTTAGAATGCGAGGTGTTACGTAAATAGAGTATCTAATAATTAAAATCAACTTACGTCTACACCTGACTCGAGATAATCTGACTATTGAAATCCGATTGTGAACTTAATCCACCTAGACCTTAAAACCATTTAGCGCTTCTATAGTTTTTTATACTAATTATTATATTTATGTTAGGGGTTGAATGGAAACCTTAGAATACAATAAGGTCTTACCAAGCTTTTGATAGATAATTAGTATAAATGACTGGAAACAGTTTTAGAATAGATAAATAAGTTTAAAGCGGTGTCGGTATCATTGGGTAATATTAATGTAAACCTTAGAATCTAGCTGTTCAAATTTTAGTGTGCTAAAACATAATTAAAACGAATCATAATATAAATTTAATCATGAATTTACAAAACAAATAGTGGTAGCCCATTTTCGTGACTTTTAATCAAGTGAGTAATCTACCTAGAGAAAAATTTCTCTCACACGCAATGCTGGAGGGAGGCTCAAAGGACATCGATGATGTCGTCACATTTGTCTCTTTTTAGCTGTAGAACCATAGGTGGTGGAATAGTATGCTATTTAACCTTCTACAAAATAAAAATAAGAACTAATAGTGAAATACTAACTGAAGATGGCTAATCAGCGATCTTTAGATAGTGGTGTCGTTTTCCGGGCCCTGAGGTATCACAATGTCCTTAAAAGCTCCTTTTTCGTTAAAACGCCAGTTTTTATGATTTATATGACGCGAAGTGATATTAATCATTTGCCTTTTATAGCCAGACAAGCTATAAATGAAAACAGATTTAAAAATAATGTCCGAAACCAACATACAACCTAATCATATATTTCTCCTACGCTGTAAACCACATCCTAATTTCTGTTATTCCCGAGGGATGTGTGAAACTAAAATAATAACGACAAAATTGGACGTTACTAAGTGAAAGCCTGACCGCTTAGTTTGGTATAAATAATTTTATATTTTTAAAATAGGTCATAAAATATAACTTAGACGTAACTTTCAAACTATCAGAACTGATTTATGTTAAATACGTATATAAATGATTTCAATGCAAAAAATACGAAAATTACTATAATAGTTAAGCCCGCTTACGACATACTGAGCAAGTCTATTGCCGTCAATATGTCCCCATAGGAATAAGATGAGAAAATCAGGAATTTAATATGAAAAGAAAAGTTAATAAGATGGAAAGGCATTGGTAGGAATGGGGTATTGCCTAAACAGATGGGTCAGGGAGTGTATATAATAGCTCGATCAGTTCAGGGTAGCTTGCTCGTAGTTCAAATCAAGTTGATGACCGATAGTCATAAGTATTTTTATATGAAAGAACGAACTAATTCATATCGTCTGTTTAGTAAATTTAATTGAAATCAATTCTATGTTACTTAAGAACCTATTTCAATCAACTAATTATACTATTTTTATTTTACAACTATAATTTTTTTTTCACTTAAATTCATGAATCTGATCTAGCAAAAAAATAGTGGATGTTCTTAGTTTTAGCCCCTTCATCAAAAGCTTTTAGTAGTCCAATATTGTACATAGAACTCTTTCGAAACATTTTTTGTTCTACTACACCACGCTGACTAGAAAATATAATATAGGGTTTTTAACTATTTAATTTTAATTATTCTGGATCGCTTATCCTCCTTCCTGTTTTATTAAAATATATTATAACTTGTTCCAGGATGGTTCGAGCAAGCTGCCTGTTAGCGAGCTGTGTGCTGATCGCACTTCTCCTCGTTGTACCGGCATCTGCTTACCCGAGGTAGTGGTACAATATCTAACTTGCGACAAAACGTACAAAAAAAAACAAATTTTAGTAAAGTTCCAAGTCACACACAATACAGTACAGTTGATGCTCATCAATAGCCCATGGTTTTCTCCATAGAAAGGAGTTTGGCATACTACACCTGACTAGTAAGGCAGGATTTATAAGGTTTGTTTTCATTCGCTGTACAGTATTATTGTCCTGCGTAATTTGATCCTTCAAATGGTTTTTACGATATACATGGAATAATTAAGGGTGTCACTCTGTGTCTTTTAATCCATGGGCATTAAACTTAATTGGATCAAATTTTTTAAAGTTTTTTTTTTCAAACTTGCAGTCCCAGCAACTATTACCGTGATGATGTCCAATACGAACCCGAAGAAATCATGGATATGCTGAACCGCCTTGGAAACCTTATCCAGATCGAACGCAAAATGGAAAAGTACGTATCAAAAATATGACAAAAGAATTCGTCTAAACTATTTCTCTTTTGAAAGAATACAAACTTGAATCTTTAATTATGTATTCTAATACTCTTTCATTTTCTCATAGATCATGAATGAGTATAAAAATTTACAATTACCTTGACATGGTAATAGGATCCAAAAAAAGAGATGTTTAGATACTTGTTCTGTTCCAAGAATTGATTCTTAAAATATTAATTGCCATTGTCACTGATGTTATAAACTCTTCAACAAGCTTACCCGTGCCGACTTCATTGGCGTTAACCGCCCGCGTTTCTTTGACTTGATTTTCAAGCACTATTATTTATAGATTTGTTTGTTCAATCTTAATAAAATATGGCCTATGTCACTCCTGAATAATGTCGCTTTCTTTTAATGAAAGAGTTTTTAGGATCGGATCAGAACTTTGAAGAGTACCCCTATAACCCTACAAACAAAGTTACTTTACAGAAACTTTAATTCTACCTTTAGACTTACTTATAGATAAAAGTTACCAATTTTTTCTAACTTCAACTATGAAAACTCATACTTGAGCTACAATGATCGTTTTCTCCATTTCTTTTTCTGTCTTTCTTCACATGTTGCATGATCGTTGGATTTGTGTTTTTAATAAGTTCAAAGAACCTCTTCTGATGAACTACTTTGATTCACAAATTAAAGAATTTTATCTTACATTGTTTTACCATCTTCTGATATAAATTTATTAAGTCGTGTAAACTGAATATAATTGAATTCTTCCAATATTAACTGACATTACTTGAATCTAGGAAAGGAAAAAATAATTATAATATGTTTATTATAATTAATATTTACTCAATGTATTAGTTCTATAGTATAACATTTATTTTTGTTTTTTTCAGCTATAAAGACGACATCACCAGGTACGTCCCTGGATGTCGTCTTCACAAAATGTAGTATAGATTGCTTGTATGTCTGCATTTAGCGTTTTTAATTTGCTGTATTATTATTTTCTGCATGATTCACGTTTCCAGTACCTAGTTACTCAAGTTAATTGGAAATGTTATTAATTTTAATTGTATCTTTAATGTAAGCTGTTAGCTAGCTAGCTTCTCTTGGATGATTCCCCTTTCTGAAATTTTCCTTTTAAAGGATTTTGAACCAGTAGTATATAGTAAGCACTCATTTTATTAGGAAAATGCATGAATCCACCGTGCCTTAAGAACTAGTAAAAAGATAGTTGCTATTGCGTCAATCCACTGATAAATCAGTAGAGATTTTTTTTAATTTATTATTGTTTTGAGGCAAGGCAAACTTATTAATTTTTTTGGGACAATCACCGCATCTACATAAATTAACTTCTCTTAACGTTAATTCTAGATTCTTAAATTTTATTAAGGATTATGAAAATGAACAATTATCAGCAAACTTGTACTGTTCTTCCTAATATGTTCATTTACCGCAAAATTTTGCCGCTAACTTACACGTAAACTAATTTTAATTTTATTTTTGTCTTATTCTACAAATAATCATGTATTTTAGATTAGCCTGCACTGAATTAGAAAGCCTAGAGCAAAATATTTAAAGCGCCATCGCAAGAAAAACTTAGATGAAACCATTAACTAATATAAATGTTGTTTGCAGCGAGAAACGAGCCCTCGATCTTGGTCTGAGCCGTGGATACTCTGGTACTCTTCAAGCTAAACACCTTATGGGACTTGCTGCTGCTAACTACGCTGGTGGCCCTGGAAGGAGGCGACGAGATGCCCACTAAATCTAGACTTTAACCACTTAGATAGCAGTATGCACTGGGATGGATTTACAATACATCAATATGATATTTATTATATAATAATCCCCGCTAAACATCTCACTGCAGTAGAACAAAAAAGAAATGAATCACTTGTCATACGCTGAATACAATTAAGTCATTCATATAAATAATGTTCTTCAAATTTAATGCTTGAAGTTATATATATGTTTAACAGCATCAACAAAGAAGTATGATATATCGTCAGACTGTACTACTTCTTCATCAGCTTAAAATTATATAGTTTCATTCCTATAAAATATAATATACAATAATACATAAATGGTAACAATCCTCAAAGAGGTCAAAGTACTTAAATTATTTTCAAATAAATTCAACCATTTTATTTTTTATGTCAATTTTATTGATAATGTTTATATATTTATACATTGAACAAAATACATTTGGATTTAGTGTAACGTATTCTAGTCATTCATATAGTCGATAGCTAACTAGTCCCATTTCGGTGTCAGTATTCCTAAAGTTTAATTACTACAGAGTTATATATATTTCAAATTATTGTAAGATTTAATCATGAAATTCTGTCTTGAAACGCTTACTATTTACTGTAAATTAGAACATCTATCAATATTTCTATTGAAATCCCAGCTATATAGTTAATATTCGTGGTATTAGATTCAATGTTAAAATCCTATGTATGTACGTGGCAACTTATTTAGTAATTAGATAAAAGTTAAGTGATAAATACCTCTTGTCTAGAGTTTATTGTTAAAAATAAAGAGATATTCATATTTATATAAATGTGTTTGTATTTAATTCTTTATATTATGTTTATATTTTATAAAAAAAAGATTAATATCAATTTAACTACAAATCAAACACCTTCTTATGGAGTATCCCTTTGCACTAGATGATTTAAGAAAAAATCTTGCTAGAATAAAACCTACACTGAAATCACATTAACGTTCTATGATCCTCCACTGCTCAGAGGTGCTCATGGCCTACTATGCTAACCTGGCTAAACGGCTCGGTACACTAACTAAAATTTGTATGAAGTGCCACCTATACATTTTAACAAGAACTTCTATTAAAAAAACTACTAGCGACATCTGTTTGTTTATTATGAAACCTTATATATCTTGCGACCGCTCGTTTAGTATCTACTCATTGAGTGCTAATAGAAGCTACTAGAGGTCGCTATGTACCCTAAAAAACTGGCATGTTTTTAACAATCTATATATATATATATATATATATATAAAATAATAAGAGTTACAGCAATAATTTTAAACATAAAATTCAAAATTATAATTAAATACTTAGATCTCAAATTTAAAGTTATCTTATTTATTTAATAGCAAATTACGTTTTCTTTATTGAACTTATATAATCTATATAAATAAAAATGAATTACAAAAATTCATGTTACTTTCGATCGACTGCACCAAATTGGATAATTCTTCTTTTTATGTGTTTGTATAGAGGAAATTTAAAAGAAAACAGGATCTGTTGTATTTTCTTAGCCCGCTTAGTACAATGGGGCCCTGCGGTAAAGTGAGGCGGGTTGAATATTAAACAAAGTTTCGATAATTTTGAACATATTCACAATAATGAAGATGGTGGTACGAAGTTCGCCGAGTCAGCTCGATATTATGAAAATAGCTGCAATAAGTGTAGTCGACACGCCCCAGTAAGAAAGTATAGTACAGTTAATGTATTTAACACAATTTTTATGAGCTGAACTGATCTTTTATCTTATGTTACAACATCCCGTATGGTCTAGTGGCTAGGATACCTGGCTTTCACCCAGGAGGCTCGGGTTCGATTCCCGGTACGGGAAAAACTTTTTGACACTTTATTCGTTGAATTTAGTTTTCTCTTTTAGTTTTGCTGTATATCTAAAATTATTTTATAAAAGATCACGTTTAACTCGAATGTCAGTAAAAATTATCTTTCTTTTAATTAACCGTTATTTTTTTTCTTAAATTTTCATGTAGAGTTTTTTAGTATTTAGATAATTTTGTGTTCTCTCCTACTTCACCTCGCACAAATATTCTTGAATATACTTTTAATACATTCACACATAGTCGTCACTCAAGCCAGAGAGCACTGTCAATAAAGCCAGCACAGGTAAATAAAAGCGACAAGAACCGATTAAACTTGAACTCTGACGTGAGCAACTTTGTTTGCAACACACCTTGTATAGCAGAACCCTTGAGGCATAAGGGAGGTCAATATAAAATGGAGAGCACTACTAGGGCGTTTTGTGTATTCGGATGGGTGCCCATTCGTTTTTTCAACATGGCTGCTCTAAGTATTTTTAGATGCAGTGTATTTAAGTGGTCACAGTTTTCCAAGGTATTATAGTAGAATATTATTTATGGGTTTTTAGTATATTACAACATAAAATAACAAGTAGAATATAAAGTGAAAATAATGGCACAATGAAATCATAAAAATTGATCGTAACGGCAGATATTTTACAATTAGTCTTCTCTGAAGATATCGATGATGTAATGGATACTCTGCGCAGTTCCTTTTACCCGACTATAACGAAGTAAAAAAGAAGAGTAATTTTTTGCAGCAGTCTATATTTGTTTGTCCATAAATAAGTATTGTTTGAAAGTATTCACAATTTCTATTTTATAAATCCATATTTCCATACTGCATCGATTTCAATTAAATTTGTCATTATGATATTTTGATTCTAGGGGAAGGACATTGGACAGCGGAGATACTAGCAAGCGGAGCCACGAGCAAATAAAAAGCATGAGCTCCTTACTAATCTTCTACTAAAGCTGTTAATCTTACTGTAAGGATGGCTATTCATAACATGCAAACGACACATTTATTGCAACTCGACAAATATTTACTGTGCTGTGATAGGTCTCGAACCACCTCCCTTAAGAACACTAACCTACGTTATTACTGCACTACCAGAAAGTATATGTTACGATGGACTTATAGAAAACACAAAATTTATCGCATTCTCTCTGAACTAACGGAGTCTAACATCGATCCAGGGCATTCACGGTCTTCTTTTTGTGTTTGTTTAACTTCAATATACTTTTTGTCATTTCTTATGGAATAGGTAACTTGTAATAGAAATTAGTTATTTTATACTAGTTTTTAATCATCATCATCATCAGCCTATGGCAGTCCACTGCTGGACATGGGCCTCTCCAATGACACGCCACTTGGTTTGATTTTCGGCTTCTCGCATCCAGCTCCTGCCAGTCGTTTTGCGCAGATCATCACTCCACCTGGCCTGTGGACGTCCCGCACTACGTTTGCCCAGACGTGGTCTCCTCTAGTTTTTAATGAATACCTTAAATAGTACATACCAGTCAATCAGTACGTACCAGTCCTTCTCTGAATATCTTCAGGAGGAGAACCAGAGATCATAATCTCTCCCTTGAATGATCAGGTCCTTAATATGTATATATCTATCTGTATAATTAAATATAATATATATGCTAAGGAAATAAATATTGTTATAATTTGAATTATGTGTTTTTCTTCTGCCTATTTTTTAGTACACATGATTTCGCCCTAACATTTTTCACTATCCTCTGTCCACGCTAAGATTAGCTGGAAGATAACTTATGTTTGGGTTAAGCTGGCTTTTGTACATGTTATTTCCTTGAAACTATTTTGTTTTCCTATTTGTGTTCAGTAGAGAATAAATATATAAAAAAGTTGTCGACAAAAGAAATATCTAAAATTCAGGTGAATAGGGATGATGTTAGACAATATTTCTATCGAAAGATTATTAACATATTTCTGCTATTCCTGAAATACCTTTGAAAGTATTTCTTATTTTACGAATTCAATTCATCGCGTGATAAAAGACTTCGTAAGCAATTCATTAATGATAACTAATTAAAAATGTTCTTAATCTCAGAACACTTCCTAGTTATCAATGAATCACAATGTTTTCTGGTATTCTTTGAACACATCAACAAAAAACATTATCTTTAATGGATGAAGAAACAACAAACATTTTTTTAATCAATCAATTTTAAAGGATGTTGAAAAGAGTGAGAAATATATATGAATATGAACTTAAAAACACATAATTAAGAATAGTTTCAACATAGGTATTTTATTACTTATTTACGACCGAAATGTTTAACTATTTATAGTGTATGTAAACTCTAGGTATCTACATAAGACTTTATAGTAATAAATTATTTAAAGGATTAAAATTAGAAACACATATCAAAACGTGGCGAGTGGCTCGCTCATAACTCATAAAGGTCAGATATGAATAATTTCACATGTGGTCCACTAAAAGCTATGACAAAATTGCAATCCTGTTATCTATAAAGGTTGTTCTAGCTACCCTCATTATCTAAGACGATATAGACTGCGAATACCGCAAATCGTCATTTATAATCTAAACACTGACACTGACATTTTAAATCATTATCAATTCATCGCAGTCCATTACTAGACAAAAGTTTTTCTAATTTCATATCATTGCAATCGTAACTCCATCCAACCTGTGAAAGGTTCTAACCAGACAGGTCACATGGAGTAGTGTACGTAAAACCTCCTCGATTTCATCAAGTCATCGTCGTGGAAATTAATTACACAGAAGATTACATCTAAAAGGAAGAGAGTTTCAAGAAAAAATGCTGCAAAAACTAGAAAAAATGTTTTGAGAGTTTACATTACGGGTGATGCGCTACGTAAACGCTGAAAGTTTACCAATAACAATGTATGAAAGACCTGTTCCCCTTTAAAGTTCTAAAAACTTCCCAAGCACCTTAAATGGAACCAAAACCCCCTCAGTTAGTGAAAAAACGGGTTGCACTCCAGGAGTGCCGGCAGATGTAAAATCTTGAATATAACACATTGTGCATTTTTGATATTTTGGAATGGTTAGGGAATAATTTTGTACGAATCGCTTTAATTATCAGTTTAAAAGTACTATCATTTATGTGGTAAAATACAATATTAATTTAATGCGCTATCCTACACAAACATGACGATTTATGGACTTCTCTCCGTCCGCCTTACGAATTTTCTATCAGGTCACTTGTTCTGACGCGAGTTTTACATTTTTTACCCATCACGAAAATCTTACAAATTTTCGATCAGGGCCATCACAAAAGTACACAACGCCGCTTAAAAAGTTGTCACTTCAAAATAATACTATGTTTGTCTCTCTATAATCTTAAATTAACAAGACAGCATTTGTACTGTCGTAACTAAACTGCATTTAAAAATACTTATACTTTTATAAACATACACATATTATACACAATATATACCAAGACACAGTAAAAGTTATCGTGTCCATTAGTCAATTATTTGTCTTGGATGAGAATCTCATCTACCTCTAAAACAAATTGGCACTCTGACTAATTTGACTTTACATTAGTATTTAGAGCATTAAACTTTGTTTTAAAAGGCAAGCTATAAAATGTCAATGTCCTTCCAATGCTCATGTGTAAACTATAATGTTCTAAGTATATACACATAGTAAACGGACGGGCTAGCTTCCAGAACAGTGGACAGGTCGGGGGTGGTTTGTACGGAGGGTAGAAGGGAGACTGGTTTTCCGAAACAACTGGCATGGAACAACCCTCGGTTATAGACTCATATTTACATAATCTGATGTGACGTAACACGTACATTTAACCAACTGTCAAACCCGTTCTGTCTGCTTTCTACTAAATAAATAATATTATCTATATGGTATATAGGTCTTTTCTAAAGAGAAGCCTATTTCCAAACATAGAATACATAACGATGTTTATTTAACGTTATTTAAGAATCTAACTTAGAACACCAGGGTCAGTCTGGATTTAATCTTGCAGCATAAACTGACTGCCTCGGTAGTGCTGTGGTAAAGTATAAGACTTTTTAGGGTTCCTTATCTCCAAAAGAAAAAAAACGGACCCTTTATAGGATCACTTTGTTATCCGTCTGTCTGTCTGTCTGTCAAGACCTTTTTTCTCAGGAACGCATATAGGTATCAAGCTGAAATTCATATCAAATACTGAAGTTTACTGTCCCTTATAGTTGTGAAAAAATCAAACTTCTAAGCCAACGCAGTCAAAAGATACAGCCTTTTGTCAAATGTCAAATTTTCGTCACTCGCATGGGAATTAAACCTACAGGGTACCTCAAGGTACTCCCGTGAACTCAGAATCTTGAAATTTAGTATGAAGTAACGTTTTATAACACAGATAAATGAAAATTGCAAAAAGCATACATTTTTAGTTACAACATTTGTACAGAGCCCTAGGTGCGCGAGTCCGACTAGCACTTGGCCGGTTTTTTGTCTTTAATATATGAGCCTAAAAGTGACTGTACTCTTCCGAATGGAAAACATGGATAAAATCCTAGAGTAGTGGTTACCATACTCATTGTGAATACTAACAACGCATCAATAGAGCGTACTTGCATGCATGCATGCAACAACTTCCTTTCTAAGGAAGCCCATGTCCAGCAGTGGTCTATTAAAGATTGTTGATGATGATAACGAAGACAATCATCACTGAAAATTCTTCACATTGTTTGAAATAAAGGTGATGGTATAATATTAGGATGTTTTATATTCCGTAATTAAATGAGCTATACACCGTACATATATTTATACCGTGGGAAAGCCACGCCTCGGCACGAATGGGCTGGCTCAACCGGAGTGATGCCACGGCCTCACAGAAACCCGATGTAAAACAGCGCTCGCGCTTTGTTTCACCGAGTGAGTGAGGATACCGGAGGCCCATATTCCATCCCCCTCCCCATTCTTCCAAGGCCGGTAACGCACTTGTGACTTCTCTGGTGTTGCGGGTATCTATGGGCGGCGGTAAACGTTTACCATCAGACGATACAACTTTGTTTGCCCCCTATTCCATAGAAAAAGTTAATATTTTAATTATTGTTTGAGAATAAATTTATGCAGAGATGTCAGTTTTATATGTCTAATAGGATCTATGTGTTATTCAAAGGGGAGCCATGTGAAATAATTGAAAATGATGATATTAACTTAAAAACGTTGTGGTTTTCATGTTCAATATGGAGTTACTATTTGTTTGAACGCCATCTTGAAATAATATTAGACTTAAAAAGTAAGTTCTTGTAGAAATAAATAAAATATGTACTAACAATTTAATTTCGAAGGAAACATTATTTTTGACAATAGTCGGCATTCTGAGTTGAATCAAATCTAAATAGGAATCAATAGTATGGCTTTTAATTACGCTAAGTGTTACCTAAGCAGAAAAGAAATAAGACCATTATAAATAAAATATGTGGAGACATTTTATCACACAACGCCATCTAGTCTCAAACTAAGCAGAGCGTAAATAGATACATATTATACATAAAAAAACACCCAAACTCCGAAACACTTATTGTTATACCTTCTTCAAATAAACAAATATAAGCATGAACCAAAGTTATTTATAGTGCTAACGTTATATTAAAAGTCCGCTTAATAAATTCGTATTTTGAGCACCTGAATTCATTTCACACATACTAGAAATTTTTAATTACATATGCTGATTCTTTTAAAACAAAATAAAGGGATGTTTAGATATGTCAATCTGCTTTGCACTTAGCTTTTTTACTCTGTTGCTGATATACTTTTTATATGTGCTCAATAATTTAGACATATTATTAGTGTACGCAAATTTTTTTCTTTGAAAATTAAAAAAACGCAATGGATACACTTGTCTCTGATGAACATGAAAAACATGAATCAAATAAAAATGAATGTAAATTAATGGATGTTGTCCATTTATTTCAAGAATATACTAAAGTCTGAAAATGACGTTAATGGTACTGATCTAACCCAAGATAAGTAATAATACAAAAGTGTAAGGATTTAACAATCTGTTTTAAGATATTGGAACTCTGCCGTCGGTACAGATATTATAGGATTATTTGGTATTGCATTTCGTTGAGATCTGACTTGTTCTCGTGCTACTTCTAATCCAATCTGTGCTCTTTTTCCTAAATCCAAGTCAATAAGATACAGTAGTTTAATAGCCTTCTCGAGTACAGAGAGAAACCGCAAGATTTTCAATAAATCGCTGCCTATGAGCTTCGCTCTCTAGCACATAATTGTAGAAATATGATAGAATGTTTAAATCAAAGGAATTACTCTCCAATGTTGACTACTTCTCCCGCGGTTTCTTTTCATCGACATATGGCATGGGGCCATTGAAAGAGTTAGGATAGTAATTCGGGACTTTTTGTCCATTTAACCTTGCTGGTGGTTTGCCATCGTGGATGTATGTTTTGGCAGAACGTGGCATGTTAATGAACATTTTATTATGGTTTCTATCTAAACGATAATTTTGCGTATCCCTGTAAGCACCACGCCTACCTTTGAATAACCAGTCAATAGGGCCGGGTATCCCAGGTACTAAATGAGCTGGATTAAAAGCGCCCTGTTCTATGTCCCTGAATTGATTTTCTACATTTTGGTTTAATTCCACTCCCTTTTCACATACTTGGTCCGTGTGGTGATGGATTAAGAATACGTAGTGTCTTTATGCCTATTCTCGTGAGCGTCGCAAGAGGTGATTAAGGGAACAAGTTACGCAGATGTTGTTCTGCGCAGTTTGTTCGCTTCGTCGCCACACACTGTAAAGAGAAGCTACACTTGAAACCGACTCTATGTCACCCTGTTTAACAAGTATGATACAGTAGACCAAAACCACTAAGGGAGCGGTCTTTGTCCAATAGCGTACAGTTGACTGACGAAGGCTTTTTATTGTATACTAGCTTTTGCACGCTGCTCCGCCCCTGTGTCTATTAGTTATTGCAGCAAAGAGTAGCCTATATCCTTTCTCAAGAATCAAAGTATCTCTATGGTAAATTTCATTGAAATTGGTGCAGCAGTTTGGCCTTGAAAGCAGGACAGGCAGAAAAATAGAGTTTCACATTTATAACACAAGTATGATAATTGCACAAATATTTGTCATGAGAAATAAGAGCACTGAAAGCAGAACATTACGTACCCAAAGTTAACGGTCCGCAGGTTGGTAAATGATAAGATTTTTTATCCATCAATACTTTTTCCATAATGAATGAAACAATAAAGTATAGAAGTGATGAACAACTTCATATTGCAATAATGCTACATGTTTTGCAATTAATCATTGTTTATATACCTTTTAAGAAACCGTTATAAGTGCTATTTCCTTTACGCAATCATTAGAGTACAAATAAATGTTATAATTACAAAGGATTGTATCTAGCAGCTGTTTCAAGGAACAAGGGATTCACTCTTTGCCTTAAGAGGAGAAATACTTTGTCAAAAATACTTGACCATAGAAGAGTATGATAATTATGTAAAACAATATATTCCATAAACTAAAGCAGCAACATCTATATAAATTATACAAATAAATAAGAAATTAAAAGGTCTAATTGTAATTTCAAATTAACAGATTTTCACTGAATGCCTGTGTAATTAAATACAGTACTTACTTTTTTATTGCCTCATATTTATAAGCTAGCAGTCTTCTTCTGTATATGCACTCCGCACATTCGCAATCAGGATTGTGGCTACCATTCTCGAGTTCAACTCATGATTTCGGCAAGGCCTCATCGGGTAAAATCTCATTATTTTTTAACTATATTTATGTTATATTTTTTTATTTCCTGGATATGGGTCTGTTACGACTAACGCAATCTAGGGGCAAGCAAGGAAGGTGGGCGACCGGAATGGAGTGAGCGAAGTGTGTTAGTTACACTCAGCAGTTGGTCCTGTGGGGGCGCGTTGCTAACTTTCCTTCGGTTTCAGACGCCGACCGAATGACACGCATATTTTTGTTTTGCCGTAAAATTATAAGTGCAAAAGTATTATTAGTGTATTAGACTTATTCAGTGATGTTTAAAGTAGTTTTGAGTAATATTTTAACCTGGCCGTAACAAATCGTATTTGAAATATTTGATAATTTTAGGGTTCAATTATTTACTTAGGTAGGTAGGTAACATTAGGTCCGATCGGCAGTTACATACGGTGCAGTGGTAGTCCACTGCACCGTAAAAATAGTCAACTCATTGAATAAGGTTTAAGTACAATTTGTGTTTCTGATTGTTGAAGTAATATTAATTTCATCGACATCACTTTTAGACTACGGGCCCGTATCGAAAATTGATGGGTCATGTGAGTCACCAGGAGACCTTTTAGAAAGATACAGGGGCATAAAACAATAACATTCAGCACTATGCCGCTACTTGTAAGCTGTCCACCTGAGTACTGGTGAAGCGGAGGTGTAGCAGCCCACGATTTTTCTCCCTTGTCACATGCTTTTTGTACGGCGTCTGTATCATCATCATCAGCTTATCGCAATCTACTGCTGGACATAGGCCTCTCCACTTTTACGCTACTTGGTTCGATTTCGGCTTCTTGTATCCAGCTCCTGCCAGCTGTTTTGCGCAGATCATCACTCCACCTGGCCTGTGGACGTCCCACACTACGTTTGGCGAGACGCGGTTTCCACTCAAGAGCTCGTTTACCCCAACGGTAATCAGTTCTGCGGCTAATATGGCCAGCCTACTGCCACTTCAGCTTACTAATCCTAAAGAATGTATACATGTAAACAATTTAACAATACCTATAATAGTAATACCTAATAATCGAATGAAGTAACAGCTGTAGATAATATTCGAAGTTACCATGTACGTCTAAGTCTGATATCGCCGTAAAAGAAGACTTCGACTTGTATCGCTTGATCTCCATACCAAACCTCACTCTAAAAGGCAGGTGACGTTACTAGTTTAGGCCTCTGAAATTACATCTTTCCGACTATTGCCGCTATTTGTGAGGAATTCCCTAAAACTACCTTACCTATAAGCAACACTGTTCAGATACCTCGTTGTTTGTGAGTTTCTAAAATTTTTTATTATTCACGAATACAATAAGTTTCCAAGTATATTATCAAAATAGTCAACCGACTGTAGTGTATTAGAACTGTAGTGATTACAGTTAATCAACTGTAGTGTATTAGATGGATAACCTAATTGTAAAATTCTATGCTTATTTTATATTATAAATCGGCAAAGCATATAAGGTTGCAGATTTCAATCTTTAAGTCTACTCAACCGATTAGGAAATTCTAAATATTCAAAAGATATGTATTAGATATTTTCAAGTACATTTAGAAAAGCACCTAGCCTTTGCTTTTTCTAAAGTCTTTCTTGCGATTCACTAGGCACTTACTAAACTCGTATATTTAAAAACACGTCTTTTCGGCACTCGAAATAACAATGTTTTCAGTTTTGAAAGCTGTATTCACTTCAACCACGCGGTGGAACGTAAGTACTTAAGCGAACATTGTAAATATTTGTAACAATTTATTGGTACTCGATATTATTATGATATTGTTAATAAAAGTATATATAAATATGTCATAGTTTAATATCTAGAGATCCTCATGTTTATATACATTTTGTACGTTATTAATGTTAGTATTGGGAGGTTGAGGCTTAGCCGCTTCAGCAGCTCTTTTAGCTACTACTTCAGCTTGTCGTATTTCCAAAACAATCTTAACTCGTGTACATAAATCAGTATCGACTAAACACAATAACTGTAATGCTCTGTCAACTACTGGTGGTGTAACTTGAACGAGACTGGCAGCAATATTATTGATAAATCGTTGCCTATGAGCTTCAGAGTCTATCACATATCTATAAAAGTACCAGCAGGATTCTAAGTCCACAGCGTTTGATTGCAAAGTCTGTAACTTTTTCTTAGGCTTACTTTGATCAACGTATGGAATAGGACCATTAAAGGAATTAGGGTAATAGTTTGGTGCATCTTGGCCGTTAAATCCTGTAGGCGGTTTACCATCACGGTTATAATTTTGGGCATACAGTGGCATATTAACTAAGATGTTATTGTGATTCCTTCCTAAGCGATAATTTTGTGCATCCCTGTAGAAAAGACGTCTACCTCTAAATAAAAAGTCCACTGGACCAGGAATACCAGGTACTAAATGTCCAGGATTATATGCACTTTGTTCCACATCGCGAAACTGATTATCCACATTTCGATTTATTATCAAACGACCTATTTGTACAGTTGTAAATGTCCCGTTTTTCCACAATCTTGTAACATCGAAAGGATCATAATCAATATTTTGAATATTTTCTTTTGTCATAACGTGCATTTCTAAACGCCATGCTGGAAAATTATTTCGTTCGATATTATTGTACAAATCTCTGTTATAGTAGTCAAGATCTTGTCCTTGGATTTCGGCAGCTTGTGCAGTTGTTAATGTTGCAATACCTTGTTCTGTTCTAAAGTTGAATCTTGCATAATGTGTTTTGCCTTTTTTGTTTGCTAATTCAAAAGTATGTATCGGAAAACTATCCATTTTTCTGTATCCATCTGGAATACCAAAGTCTGCCAATATCCAAAACAAAGCGTGCAACATTTCAGGTCTCAATGTAACACCATCCCAAAGAGCCGTTAAATCGAATAACGAAGTTTTTGGATTTCTTTTAAAAATATGTACCACAGTTTGGAACAGAATTGGATCCCGATAGAGATAAACTGGCGTTGATAAACATGTGAAATCTAAGTTACCTTCTTTAGTATAAAATTTAATGGACATGCCCTTAAATTCATTGGATACATCACTTCCTCCAACACTATGTAGTGAAGTTGAAAATCGTGCTGCTACTGGAGTTTTCTTACCAATACTATTGAAAACATCAGCATATGTATATTGGGACACATCGTGGGTTACTTCAAAATAACCAAAGGCTCCTGTACCTTTGGCGTGGACTACACGCTCAGGTATTCTTTCTCCGTTAAATTGTAAGATCGAATCGAGAAGCAACTGATTACTTAACTGGGCGGAATTAATTGAGTTTATATCTCTGATTTCAGTAGGTTCACCTGAACTTTTAGTATATAGTCCTATGGGAACCTGAAAATGAAAAATCACATTGTAAAATTGACTTTCAATTTATTTCACCACTGGTTTTAGTCCATTTCTCCGCTTGCATGTGTATCTAATTTCGTAGTGATTTTATTTTGGGTTAATGTAAGTCTATAACGCATACCAAAATGACTCTACACTGCATGATGGAAAGCATAAGAAAAATCTTAGATTGGTGGTCACCATATTCATTGTGAAAGCAGGCAATGCAACAATGCAGCATGGTGATGCACACCATAGCTGTCTAGTTATGCTTCTGCATCATTGAGCCTCTAGTCTCGCACTCATCAACGAAACACGACAGCACGAACGCTGTCATTTTATGACTTTCTATTGCCAAAGAATTTTCAAAATCGGTTAAGTAGATCCAAAAATTATTCCCTACGGCTTCAAAAACTTTATCTCTTTAAAATGTTGGTATAGATGCACATAATTAAATGTGCTTAATGTTTTATAGTGTTTAAATAACAGAAAGCAAAGTTAATTACTGAACTTACCGGGTGCTTCAGCTTAAAATCCAAGAGTTGTCTGTCGGAGGGTTGATACAAATTCGTAAAATTATCATTTCTCACTAAATGGAAATGGAGAACAAACCATAAAATAAGAATAGACCTCATATTGTTTGAAATCAACTAAGCGTTTCAATCTGTTTCGAATACTCTTTATAACAGATTATGTTGAATCATGTGTTCATGCAATTATTGCATTGAACAATTAAGTTGTCGAATTTTTTTGATCTTTGTCTGTTTGTGTTTATTATCTGATACAATTTTTATCGGGTTCTTGTTGTTAAGCTGAAAACATGAGAATATTTTATCTTATTCATGAGTCAGTTAATATTAAATTTATGTATATAAATAATATAAAATAAAAGCAATTAGATGGTCATTGTCATGAATTGCATTTAAAAGCCAGTCGAGTCGCTTGACAGCTCAAGAGGCACAACTTTGAGCCCCGCGACCTTGTGCCGGAGAAGGAGGTTTCAGGAGAGGTATGGCCGTATCTATATATATATGGCCGTATATAACATACCGATCGAGTAAGCATATTTTCGATGATGCATGTTTCTTCCACGGCCAGTCATATACATACTACTGACTTTTAAGCATATTATTTCAACATCATCTATACTTTATTTTGCAGGCTTCAATAGCTCACTATTAGACATAAACCTCTCCTTAAAAGCCAACCGGCTTTTAAGGAGAGGTTTATGTCTACCAGATGGATTGGTATAAAATATTTGACAAGTTGTCGTTTTCTTTGCCGTGCTGTTGTCCTGCTTTTTTTTTTATTTTTTTTTCTGTATTCTGCTTCTTAGCAATCTGTTTATTTCAAACAATAATCTAACAGTTTGTCAGGTTTCCCTCGTAAAATATGTCGCTTCTGAGCTATACATCCAGTGATGCTACTCTCATCAACTATCAGCGAATCTTATCGCGAGATCTGGTATACTATTTCTCTTGAGACGAGAAAATTTTAAACTGCCCTCTCCCCTCAACTCAGCAGCCAGTGTGTTTCCATGTTGGTTCAGTCTTTCCTGGTATTTATTGCTGTATTTATCAATTTCTTGTTTAATCGTGGGCAGCTTGAAGTCTAGGTTTATGTACCTATTGGACACGTGTGGTGGAATGTTGTGCATTGCTCGCATGGTTTTGCTCTGGAATCGCTCAAGTATGTCTATGTTACTATAGCTAGCTGCACCCCAGAGCTGAATACCGTATATCCATATAGGCTTCAGTATATTCAATTGAGAAATTCTTCAATGTATTTTATGGTTCAGTGTAAAAATCTAATACATTTAAACAGCAATTCTGGTATACAAGGAATATTTAGTATGTGAGGGTTTCAGGGTGATAAATCAATCTAGCTAGGATTCATTTTTAGAAAATTTGCAAAAATAATGGCGAATAAAGCTCGATCATCCCGGTACTAATTAAGTTAAAATTATTAAATGACCAGAGATATCATATAGTTATTGCATTGAAAGACATTGTTACTAGGCAGATTTTCATGGAGTTAGAATGGAAAGCATTATTTCTTTTTATTTTAGCGTTAACTTTTGATAATATAATTTACCATGCGCGGCTTATAGTATATTTTGAAATATTTTATAGAATGTATACATTTTTATTCTATACATGTCAGTGGCTGGCAGTTGTTGTTACGGCTCAATAACATTTATTATAGATAGTTCTCGCAGCTGTCTTCAAACTACATGACATTTCTAAAGACGTAAATTTAATGTTCAATTACCAATAAAACTTTTGAAAAAAACTCAAAAACACTCTTCACAACAACACAGAATTAAAATGAATGAAATCCAAATTATTTTGATTGATACATTGGTTTTCATAATGCGTTTTGTACAAACCACATTTAAATAAAACAAGTAATGTAACACAAGTCACCTCATATTCGTTTTTCTTTCTTCTTCTAACATCTTCCTCTCGATTCATTTTCTTGTGAGAAGAAGTGGATTTCTATCTTTTTTTTACTAAGACAAAAGTAATTGACTGATTGACGCACAGGCGAAACCCTAAAGTCTAGAAAATTTAAAATTGGCGCTCTTATTCCTCATATGACGGACACATCCACTAAGAAAAGATTTTTCAAAATTCAACCCCTAAGTTGTTGATATAGGGGAGGAGATAAAAATTTTTATGAAACTTTTTGTTCCTTGTACAAAATAACATGAAATTTCGTAGGAAAAAATAATAAGTTATATATTTCAGCGTTTTCCTAAACTCAATTCCTAAGAGGGTGAAATAAGGGATGTACGTGTTAAATTAATGCATTACCCAAAGAGACAGTGATATACTGGTGGGAGGGAAACAGATAAAGATGCTGACGCCTTCTGATGTTTTATCAAAAATATCTATAATATAAAAAAAAAATATCAAGTACTTTTTTATATTTTACAATAATGGCAGCCCGCCCAATCATGCAGAGTTTTTTTGGAACCTACTTTCCAAAAAAACTCTCTGATATCTGAAGAAAGGTTAATGAATTTCTAAAGTAACAGTCGAGCACTGTGAAGCCGCGGGTAAGTAATACTTATAAATAATTATTGTGTCACGATGAACTTCGAGACTATTTAACCGATTGTCACGTTTTGTGAATGTTAATGTGTGTTTTGCTGACGTACTTAAGATATGATAGTTAATTAAACTAATAGGAGTCGACTCAGTCGAATATGATTAAAAAGAGACACAGACGAAGTTGCCTGGCTCAGCTAGTATTTGTATATATTTTGTAAGACTTTCATTTTCATTATGCGTAGGTTAGTGAAAATGATCTTCTTCTGTATCATTAGGTCTCCGGTCTCGCACTCACTAACGAAACACGACAGCAAGCATCCTGACACTTTACGTTGATCTTCTGTGCGAGGGTGGCACCGTGTTACCGCCTCGGTCGAGTCGGTCTTTTCGCGATGAAATCAGCGTGACTCTACTACCTATGGATGAAATCACCTCTTCTGATTGTATCTCTATTAATGCATATGCAAGAAATTCTTTATGCCATATTATTTACTATGGTTAAATTTTAACGAAAATAAATATATATTTTGTAATATTCTATCGTTAAGTATCAGATGACTTGTGATTTAATCACTTTAATATCTTTTATACATAATTGTCGTATCACGTTGTTGCTCGTGATGAACTCCGAACTTAACTTATTTTCACTTTTTTTAATGTTTGTTTTGCTGGCGTGCCTAAGATGCTATAGTTAACATGCATGCTTCGATCAATAGGAGTAGAGCACGATTGAAAAGAGACGTAGATAAAGTTGCCTGGGTTACCTAGGTTAGATATTTTTTATTCATTTTTTTTTGTAAAAGATGACAAAATTACTAAGCTGCCTGATGGAAAGCTTGAGCAGAATCCAAGAGTGGTGGTCACCAAAAGTGGTAAAAGATCGGGCCAACCACTGAGTCGTGAATGCAGAATATCTGGTTTTACATAAATAACTTACTGACAACTAAAAAGATACATACAGTGGAAAGGTTTAAAAAAAAATTAAGGAACTCTAATATATAGATTTACATACACACAATTAACTTTTAATTAGTGCTTATTGAAGAATTAATAATTATCACGTGAGACATGCACCACCGAAGGCACGCACAGTATCAACATTGTTAACGGTTATAGCATATCAAAGTTTTTGGTATCTTCTCAGTTGTATATTTCATTGCTGAAAGTCGTGATTGCTCTGTCAACCACCATTTGTCTGTACAGTGTTCGGCCTTCAGCTATTCTGATACGGTAGAAAATCACAACAAATAAAATATACTAATTTTTGTCTTCACAAAAGATATTGGTGTATGTATGTGTGCGTATGTGTGTATTTCTTTTTCTTTTACTTTTCAATCTAGTTCTAGCTTTTCAAGACGGTGACATTGGTAAATGAAATGAAAAATATATCTATAATAAAATTAAATGCTTAATTATTTTCACAAAGTTTTGACTACATGTATATAAACACTGTCATTTTTATCTTTGAAGTAAATTGAAGCGCATTAATTAATACGCTGTCATATTAAAAATTAAGATGGCAGTCTCTGGCCTGCGTCTCCGCCGGCGTGTGTGTCAGTTATCGCGATAAAGATTAGACTATGTCCTTTGTGAAGAATCAAAGCAATTCCATGCAAAATTTCCTTGAAATCGGTGCAGCGATGTAGCCATGAAAACGTAACAGACAGACAGTATATTAGAATGGAGTATGCATTCCTTGAATAGGTATTAGTAAATAATTATTGTCAATGAAATTTTAAACGTTTATGATAACAATGATAAGTAACTGTCAACCACACGCTTATAGAGAGCAGCACAGTGGAACTTCAACGAAGGCAACGCAAATCTTCTTTGGGTGATTCCTAGGAGCTTCGATAGATGGCTATAGATGTTGCATACAGTGAATAAATTGAGACTTATATATCTTTTTTGACATTACCTACACAAGTACAATACTGATACCAAGTATATTTATTTTATAGTTCAATAACGAAATAATGCCCTGTATTTTAGGGTTACCTTCTCCGTACCAAAAACGAAATTTCCATGGGATCATTTCGTTGTCATCTATCTGTAAATATCCTAAAAGGTTCCTGATATAATTATTTACCAAATACCCGGATCTACAATCCTTTGAAAATCAACAGTGTTAAAAATCACGTATGTAAGTCAACGCATTCAAAAGATACGGCCTAATGGAATCAATATCTATGGCACGAAACAATGTCATGTAGCACAAGTTACGGAAAAAATCCGAAAAACTTTGTACCTAGTTTCTTCACAGCTTCTTTTTTACGATTTTAAACTTATATGCAGTTTATGAACTCACTGTGACCTATATAGATGTATAAGAATGACAGTTTTCCATCGTTTACCGTATGCCCCTCAATCGATCTATTTATTTAACAAACTTTTTACGGAACCCTCGGTTCAACTGGCCGGTTTTTCTATAAGAATATATGTGCTTCATCAAAATACTCGTAAATATTAAATCAAATACAATAATAATATTTTAAACAGGTCATCTGTCTGTTCATTTAAACCCTGTATAGTGTAACAAAAAAGTAAAGTTTAAAGAGTGATGAAATTAAAATTTTAAAACATTATAATTTACAGGTACATTGAAACATTATGGAATTCAAATACAAGTAGGGATAGTGCACTTTTTTGAGCCTTTTACATTTTTATTCAGACGTAGAAAAAAAATAGGCAAAGAAATTGATTCCCAACACAATTATGCTTAAGTAATTAAATGATTTATAATAAATATATTCATGTTTTACTTCTTGCATTTACTAACTCAATTTTAGTTATACTCATTAAATTAGATGCTGAAGGGAATATGAATAATACCGTTAAATTTCTGCACTTACAGAATACCGCAGCAAGCAAAAAGAAATCATATCAACTAAGCGAACAAAGCTAACAACTTTCTTTGTTACTGGTAAAGTAACAAAGAAAATTGAAATACATAAAGTTAACAAAGGTGATTTTAAATTACTATTATATTAGCGGTAGTATTGTTGTTAGTAGATTATTTTAAGTACCTACTTAAAACTGTCAGATACAACGTCTAGCAGTTCAGTTTCAATTCAATCATAGTACAGAATCAAAACGTCACGTTAATCTGTATTGAATACTTTACCGGTGGGATAGCCAGCAACTTACCGGACTTACTATGACTTACGGAAAATAACTAAAAAGGAATTCTTTTGAAGATTTTTACTGACTGATTCCCCGAATGAAAGGTAGTGTGATGATTTGCGTAAGATGGAAGGACCTGGATGCGAAAATAGAGCTGGAGCTAGTGTACAATTGTAGAAGCCTATTTACAGCATTAGTCTTCGCTCAGCTCATAATGATGATATTAATGGGTATAATATTAACTTAGCATCAGGTGTCCTATCAGGAAGCTTTCC
Source organism: Hyphantria cunea (assembly GCA_003709505.1). Classification (NCBI taxonomy): domain Eukaryota; kingdom Metazoa; phylum Arthropoda; class Insecta; order Lepidoptera; family Erebidae; genus Hyphantria; species Hyphantria cunea. The sequence goes on along the minus strand of PKRV01000563.1, from coordinate 973,411 downwards.
TCTTTTTTCCCCACTTTTCCACTAAAAATAATCTGAGAGTCCAAAACAAGAAAAAGCACGAACTGTATCTTGCCAAGTTTCACTATGGTACACACGAAACAGATATAAACAGTCAAAATCGATATTACAAATCGATGTCCGAAGATCGAGTTTCAAGTTCAATAATCTAAAAGATCAAAAGCATTTCGAAAGTATTTAAAGTATACAGAAACTAAAAATTATATTGACTAGTCGAAGTTAAAAAATATACAGTAAAGTAAGAAACGTATCAGTTAATAATATAATATAGCTTAGAAAACTAATCAAAAGGTGACCTCATAATCTATGACTTGCACATACTATCGTTATATACCTATAGACAGCTGTCTTGCAGTTCTATTTTGGTATCACATATTGGATATTCAAAAACACAGCCTGACGGTTAAATTATAAGGTTCAAATTGAAATGACGATACTAAATACATATTGACCCGAGTAAGATCGGGAACAGAAATAGGTCAGGCGAGGTCGCTATCCTATTTCAATTCTTATTACTCTGTATTAATTTACTTATAATTGCCCCTTTGAGAATCAGCTTTGTGTATGATATATATTGCTTAGTGATTCTCTTTGAAAATTGTTTCAAAATTGGTAGTCAAATAGTTGTAATGTCCAAAGTGTTTACTTTCTGAACCTCAGCCTATTAATGTCTACCGCAGAATAAGCCACTTAAGGAACGCTAACTAATCGCTCCCAATCTTGAGCAGTTGCTGCCAGCTATTTTCCTCAAATCATCGATCCATCGTACCGCATGACACCATACACAAACGTCTAAATTATTATATTTATGGTTCTACAAAGTATTCTTATTGAACCCTTGCACTAATACATTTACACATAAATATTTATGAAAATGTGTCTCTTGGGAGGGCAAAACATATCTACCGAATTACAGTGTCAAATTCTAGACCACGTAGGATTTTTTTTATTCAGAAGAGTATAAACATCGATCGTACAAGCAACCGAAGGAGTAATACACAAATATTACATCATTCTCCGTAGTGACATTTGATTTAAACCCAAAAGCTAGTATACTTCTTTGATACTCAAAGAAGTATGCTAGTCTTTTGTATTCCTTACTAATTATAACTGGCCTGATAAATTAAAAAATGGCCTCAAGTGGCCTTTCTAAATGATGATGTGCGAAGTTAATCTTTTACAAAAATAGAAGAATGTCAGAATGTCCGACAATAAAGGTACCTTTATACTTTCAGAGACACCGAGCTCTTACGTATAAAAAAATGGTCTGTGTTCAATGAAGTAAACGTAGTTATATAAAACGGTTGCATTCCATAAATTTGAGGTTCGACTTTTTATTAGAATGAAGAAAGAAAAAGAAGAAAAATGTGACAGTATTTACAACACACGACACATAAAGCCCTTGAGCCCGGGCATGGGAACGAGTGAGGGTGTAATGTTATAAATATTCTCTGAATGTAAAGAATGCTCACAACGTTGAGTTCGCACGCACTCAGTGAGAATAAGCTAAATTCTAAAGAAAAAATTAAGATTCAGAAACCCGACACATAAAAGTTCCTGCTAAAATAAGAATGTTGCCATCTACAAAGGCTCCTTTGGATCACTAACAGAACCACTTTAAAAAGAGCCTTTCCACCTCCCACTGCTAAAGCTTTTACGCTGTTGCAGGAATAAGATAATAAGTTCGCAGGTTTCAAATTGTACCGGTTCATAATACTGTTTGTGTATTCGTGTTGTAAAGATAGTCAACATTTACACCATAAAATTTCCTTTTTAGCCTTTACTACTAATAATTTTACACGTACCTAGTAAAAGAAGAACGAATAGAGAAGGAAAAAAGAGGAAAGAGGAGAGAATAAAAAACTTTTAATAGCAAGCGATTTGATTACTTTTAAAACAATAGTCAGAAAATATAACAATTTAAAACGCCAAATAAAAAAATGAGGTCTTATATCATCCACAATAAAGTCGACAGTACAAGTGCGCTATCAGCGGTTCAAGTGTTGTTACCCGTTTATAGTGGTATTCCATTCAATGTGCCTGGTGTTGAACAAACCTGTTGAAATCTATATAAAATTTGAATTATGAATGAAAGGAATGAATTTTAGACAGGAGTAACCAATAAGCTAATCTACATCCCAAAAAAATACTTTAAAAGCAAACATTTAGTGTTGATGATGATGATCGAGATACAAATAATTTATGCCACCATTGTGTTTATATGAGTATCGCTCTTTAGGTGTACTGCCTCTTATTGAATAATAAAAATATGACGGTGTAATAGGCGGTTAATTTAATAAGGTCTTTACTATAAACTCTAAATATAAATGTGTGGTTTCGTATCTGAGATTCAAAAATAATATCCTTTATCTTCGACACGTTTCTATTGTTATTAGTGTCTTTAGCTTAAAAGTAAGGGGTATAATTCTCACTATAACGTACTCAGCATTCGTATTCTCAGTGTTCAACAGATGCACTACAATTTTGATGGACCTTTTCGTCTATTGATTAGTAACTCTAAGCAGGAAACGCATATCCTGAGTTCGATTTCCACCCACGGGAAATAATTATGTATAATATAACAATTCTTATCATCGAAAAACATCCACTGCTAGACAAAGGCCTTTCTTTTACGTATGGAAACCCCCACAGGCCGTCACACGGTGTGCCACTCTGCGCCTGAGAAGGAAGGGATCCGGGGACTCCTATCATTAACACATCCGGACCCGCTGGGCAAAGGCCAAAAGCCAATTCTCTGCTACGATATTTATAATTATATTTACGGGAACTCATTCTTGGTGTAGTAGGTATGTAAGTATAATTTTTGTTACTTTTAAATAAATAAAAACACTAACCCACACCGTCGTCTAGTCCCAAACTAAGCGGAGCTTGTATTATGGGTACTAGACAACTGATATAACTTATACATATATACTTTTTTATGTAAATACGTTCATATAAACTTTCTTTACTTTGCCGAGACATCTCTATTCGTCTAAACCTTAACACAACTCCAGTATCTAACTATTTTTTACCAAGCTAACAAAAATCTTTTGTGTAGGCGTAGAAGATAAGGGCACCTCAGACGGTGTGACGTCATAGTATGATAACGTCTGAACTTCGTCCGTAATTCTTCTAACTCCGTTACTGAAAGTTAGTTAAGTGGAGCCAAAATAATCGTTTGGACAGTTATTCAGCATACAAAAAAAAATATCTGAAAGAAAGAAGCAAAAGAAGAAGCAAAAGAAAAGAAAGAAGCAAAGCTGAAGATAAAACATGTCAACTGCAAAAAGTAATTATCAGGCTAATGAACAAAATATTGACTTTTTAGGTTGGGTAAATGGTCTGATTTCCTGGTGAGTGATGACCCTGACTGCCGGATGATTCCCATCCAGGTCATACTGACTGTGCCTGTCGGCAATGAAAGCGTTTAAAATTCAGTTTTACGTAACATTGACTTTATTAAAATATTCTACTTGCTTTTTCTCGCGTCTCTACCAGCGTACATATCGGTAATCACGACAAAAAGTAGCTTATATCTATTCTATACCGAAATTCATCCAAATAGGTTCAGTGATTTTGCTGTGAAGGCGTTACAAGTAAAGTTACTTTGGAATTTATAATATTAGTATGGACTAATATAATATGCGTGTATTATATATGTAAATATACCATGAAACATAAATGATGATAAGCACCGCATTTAAATAAATTATCCATGTGAGATGGATCTCACCATCAGATTATGTTTATTTTGCATGATACCTAAAATTGACTTTAAAGTTTAAAATTTGAAACGATTAAAGTATTACATAAATGAAAATCTGGCACCTAAAGTAGATTGTAAATGTTAAGAAATAGAACTCAAGTTTCATTATTTTATAATATTAAACCTACTTCTTTTATATACTAGCTTTTAAAGAGCACGACGGACTCAACCCATCCCCTCCCCATCCCCCAAACCGGCAACGCACTTGTGACGCTTCTGGTGTCAATGGACGGAGGTGATCGCTCACCATCAGGCGATACGCCTGCTCGTTTGGCCCCTTTTCCATAAAAACAAAAAACTAAAACTTAGATGATCATCTTTTTGACTGCATCAGGAGCATGTGTCAGGTGGTGCTGAAGCCAGGAGCCACAATTCACAAGACAGTTTTTACAAAACACAATTTACAAAAAAAAATATTGTACAAAAATATAATCGGTCCAAACTGTAATCTGGATAGCCCAGTTGCACTCGGTGATTAGAAACAATCATCGAGGGTAAGCAACGATGGCGCGGTCAGTACCTGGATGGGTGACCGCTGGTGGCATGTTACCATGAGCGTCTCCGTGATTCGGAGGTCACGTTAAGCAGTCGGTCCCGGTTGTTATCATACGATAACAGTCGTGAAGCTTAGTTGGAGGCCTTCGGGCGGCTTAAAAACATCCAACGGCAAGATTTACGTAGCCACAACGTATTCTTGCCAGTCCCCAACCCGCACTTGGCCAGCGTGGGGACGTATGGCCTTAACCCTCTCCTGAGAGGAGACCCGAGCCCAGCAGTGAGACATTATGGGTTGATGTTTGTTTGTTTGTTTGTAATCTGGAAAAGCTTAACTGAAATAAGTAGTACTTAACTAATTCCATTCAAAAACAACTGACCATATTTTTTTTGTTGTTTTTGAATGGGATTGTTAATTAGATGCTGGAACAGCTATAAAACAAGAGGATATATTTCAACAAAGTTATAATTATTTTCATGTCACATTGGTTTAACTGGCTTTATATGCAAATTCTTCTTTATTCATTAATCTTGTTTGAATTTTGTTTTGTAATTCAAATTTTAATATCATTAATAATAATAAATATGGTTAAACATGCATACATTATTACTGAAGACAATTTTAAAAATGTTAACCGAATCTTAGGTTGAGAACTGCACTCCTAAATAGGCTACTAAGCAACCTGTGATAAGGAGCAACAGTGCCGGCCCCCTGTAGAGTTTACTATACAAATTTTGTCTTTTCGGCGTGTCGTGATTTCTTACCCAAAGCTTCTGTTATAAACAATCACATAAACGATCCAGATATGGTACGCATTCAATAAAATCACTTTTTCCGAGTAAACTACAAAACTACAAAACATGAATTTCATATGCATCGTTAAAATTAACGATTTAATCATTATTTATCCGCACTTATGTTATAAATTCTCTAAGACGTTGAACGCTTTCGGATGAAATTTACAACAAAGTTCCTTTGATTCTTGAGGAGGGATATAGGCTACTTGGCAAAAAGTTGCAGAAATAACCGACATACACGTAAGTGTAGCCGCAGGCAAAAGCTAGTTGCATATAAAAACTTCATGCATATGTATATCGGCCGGCTTAATGCCTTATTTACCAGGCATTTTTACCAGGTAACCTTTGGGATATGTAGAAGTTTTATAAAGCAATTGTTAGAACTGACATAATCTAACATATACAATTACACACAAACATAAGCAAATAAAGATATATACACTACATACTGATACATAACCTTTACATTCGAACCCTGATAATAAGAACTAAATAATGTATAAATTTATGTAACGTTTACGTTATGAAGTTGTAGACAGATGGTTTAGAGTGGTAGATACAGTCTCCAACTAAACGCCGAGTAATCAAAACCTGAAACACGTTATCAGCGCACGTATGTCTCTCTCCTGCTACGACCCCGGGACCTAGAGGAGAGGCGTGAAAAATGAACTCACCACCAAAGTGCGGGTCACCATACTGCATTGTCCACGTTCGCAAATATTGTACTCATTCGATTCTACTCATGTTTTCTTTTGGCAGAGTATATTCATTTTATCAGCTAATACTAAAAAAGACATGTACGTATAGATGAAACTTAAATAATTACTTACGTGCATAACAGTAACAAGACTTCAATCATTATGTTTACTAACCACGAGAATCTAACAAAATAAATCTTTATTTCGTACTCAAGGTCAATAAGCTACAACTTAATATATCTTAGGCCATTAATCTTGAAATATCGCGGAGTAGTTAATAAATAATAATTTATAATTCAAAGTAGACTTAGGACTGGTGATGGCGGAATTTATAGACGAACACCCCCGAGGCAAGTTTGAAGACAGCTAAGACCTGACAAGCGATTTTATAAGTTTTCGTATAATCCGAATTACACAACTTTCAAATATAGATTTTACTTCGTGGATTAAATCGAATAGATAAAATATTTTTAAGCAATTTTCCTCGGTGAGTTTTGTTCGTCGTAATATTATATTAAATGGTTTATATGTTTAGAAGATTTATTCATAGTAATATTTTTATTGCAGTTTCTTTACAGTTAAACTCACAGAGCATTGCAAAAATGTAACTAATTTCAAGAGATGAAGAGTATTGGCTCTGCTAAGCTGGAGGTTGTAGGTTTGGTTTAGAATTCAGAATAAAATGATCGAGTACAAACTTTTCAATACAAAAAACTAAACAAGGTAAGTTAAATAAACTGCGATGTTAAACCTTATAAAAATACATACAGGGATAAAAATAAACGTGACGAAACAAATGACTTGTGTGCAGTAACAAAGCGGGCTGAGGGTACGGGCTATCGATCTCGCCCTTACCTTGCCGCTCCCTCCGACAAAAACGTACGTCTATTACGCAACACCAATCCTCTCACACTGTTTCGGGAATGTATCTAGAATTAAAGTTACACAGACAGCTACCTGCCTCTAAAATCGTTTATTTTATACCAGGCTTCTACAGAGATTACAAAATGTAATGTATAAGCATGTATAGGCATTTTTAATGTATTAGACTATTGAAGGGCCCATTGGCTGTTGGTTAGTGATCCTGATTACTAAGAGGTTTTAGGAATAAATCTGTTTATTGTTTATTATAAATGACTTTAAACTAGGTCAGCACAATTGGTAGCGATCAAAGTGCAATATCTTCCAGGCAACCGTAGGATAGAATTAAATACTGGTTGTAAAGGTTAGTGCCTGGTGGTGTAGTGAATTAAACATTGCCACCTAATTTACTACAATAATAGTTAATTATAGAATATTGATGTCTACCAAGATATGTTCCTTTGCCATTCTCTCAAAGACGGTACGTAGTTGTGCACGTCTGATTGCGACTGGTAGGGTGTTGGTACCACTTGCATTTTTAATTCGAATATGAATCATGTAGAAAAATAAACTGCATTTTAAGGTAATGTAGAGTAAAAGGATTGAATAGAATATTATAAAGAAAACAGCGAGTATTATGAGCATTCCGGCGAAGTTGTATGAGTAATCACGAAAGCTGTTTACGATAGTCTGAGACATGGTCATATTACATACATATTACACAAAGATTTTGTAGTCTTTCAAGGTTATTCAGTTAATCTTCAGTGAGATTTAGGTAACTGACATCACTATAATGGAGGAAGCGGAAAAGGAGAAATTGTATATCGATTCTAGCACTGGATGAATCATTGTATCAAAACAGCAAAACTTGAGCGATGAATATTAATACGGCCTCCAACCCACACTTGACCAGCGTGGGGACGTATAGCCTTAACCCTCTCCTGAGAGGAGATCCGAGCCCAGCAGTGGGGCATTATGAGTTGTTGATGTACTATTTATAGTATAGAGGGCAAATGAACAGTCGGTTCACCCATAGATACTAGCAAATGACCAGTTGGGTAACTCATGGGAACCCGCAAATGAGCAGATGAGTCAATCATGCCCACCCCTCCTCTTAGGGGAGATTACTCTTATTGGTTGGTGTACAGGAACGGGTCACATATTCCCCCAACACAAAGAGAGGATCCTCCAACCAGGCGAGGTGACCATGCCTAGCGGGCCATTGCCCAACGGTTGATGTTGGGAAGTTGTATATATGTTAACCGAGAACTTCTATTGCGCGATTTAGGATAAGTAGTTTCTTAGTTTTCTTCGTTGCTCTGTAGTTCGATGTTTCTTCGGTAGATGGCACTGTTGTATATTTTTATGTTGTTGCGCTGTATGTGGAAGTAGCCACAGTTGGTTAACCCTGACTTTCTGTTAGATTGCAGTATAATAGGATTGATAATACAATCTATATTTACCAAGGCACTCCAATAATACAAAAAATATTTTAATAAACATAACTAAATTCAATAACAACAGACTTACTGCGCAAATTAAGTCAATTACGTCGTATTTTGACTAAAAGGGGCATCTTTTTAAATGTTAAGGAGTATAATTAAATGAGTCGTCCTACTTTTATAAATAGATAGCGCTTCTAGTAATTAGTGTAATTTCTGAATCTCCGTTCACTAATTATAAAGCTTAGAAATAGTGCTGGAAGAAACTAGTTTTAACAAGTTTATTTTATGTGAACTTGGGTTTTTCTCGTAATAGCCTATTCATGTTATCGAACTTATACTCGAGCTATTCCTCCATACTCTGCAGGTGTATGTCTCTACACAGTCTGCACTGTGTATAAGCAATGTATTTTCTACCATGGCATTCCGTTCTCATTTACCTTTCCTTTTGATTTACCATATTATCACCTAATTCATAATAATGGGGGTAAAACGTTTGATTTCTATTGCTTAACTTTAACTGTGAAAGTTATCAACTTCATTTATATGATATTACTTGAAATATTTTAACAATGGTGAATTATTTGTTCTTAAAGCGTATAAGAAGACGAAATTTCCAATAGCATAGACTGCGTTGATGAAATATCAGTCAGTCAAGCCAAGCAATTTTATAATGCATAGAAAATAAAAACAATGTAGGCGTATTATAAGTATGACTTCGATGATGTGTATATAGGTTTTTTTAATTTAATTGTATGTTTTTATGGAAGAACGGGCAAATGAGTAGACGCATCGCCTGATGGTAAGCGATTACCGTCCCCGTGGATACCCGCAACGCCAGAGGCGTCGTAAGTGCGTTGAAGGTTTTTGGGGGATAGGGGAGAGGTTGTGCCTCTGGTATCCTCACTCAGTCGGTGGTACACACCGCAAGCGCTATTTCACACCGCTTTTCTGTGAGGCCGTGGTACTCCGGTCGTACCGGCCCATTCATGTCGAAGCTCCCCACGGTACTCACATGTATATTATGTTATAGTTTCGAAATTATGTATGTGTAGTTCTAATAAGAAAACAACGTTTAATTTCGTATTCTAAGCATAGGTTACGCGTGGGTTGAGCATTAACGTCCCGAAATAATAATTTCACTATAATATTATCACTAAGCCCTGAAACTACCCTTACACGTTATAATATACAAGCTAACGCATCGCCCACACAAAGCTTGCTCTTATTGAAGATTTTTATCTTACTTCATTGTATGTTATTGTCCTTTCCCCATCCTATGATAGATAAACATAACCCATATTAATAAAAATAAATCGCTGAAATGTATGTACGCGCATAAGTTCCGGTGGGCCGCACCAAACTATACAATTATTTTTTTAAGTGTTCAATACAAGAAAAATTAAAAGATAAATGAAATGACAATTTTTAAAATGAATGAAAATGTAAATTTTTTGTAAATGACAATTTTTCTTGTCCGCGATTGTACACTGCCTGTGGGAAGCTGAGTAAGATATATAATATAGTGTAGGAAGTATAGTGGAACGAAGTTCACCAGGTCACTTAGTTGATAATAAAATATCAATGATTATAACCTGTAATCGTATTTGCTTTGTACTGTGTTATAGAGAGCAGATGGGTGACCTGTTGACAAGTGATAGTTACTAACATTAAGCCAATGACTTAAAATTTAAAATGACGGGGTCTTTTATTTTCATTCGGAGAAGCAGTCACATTTATCTTTGCAAGCTAAGAAGCATTTTAATAAAAAAAATAATTCTTAGGATAATAACTTTTAAAATATATATATACCGTGGGAGAGCCACGCTTCGGCTTGAATGGGCCGGCTCGACCGGAGTGATACCACGGCCTCATAGAAAACCGGTGTGAAACAGCGCTTACGCTGTGTTTCATCGAGTGAGTGAGGATACCGGAGGCCCATACCCCAATCCAACACCCCCTATCCCCCTCACCATCCCCTTTCCCCCCAGGCCGCCATAGTGTGGGTAACCATTCTGTATTTTTCTTTTTCACATTGAGGATGGTGACCACCACTCTTGGATTCTGCTCATGCTTTCCATCGGGCAGGGCAGTCATTTTGGCAGCTTAAATATAAAAAAAAAAAAAAAAAAAGATGAAATCTTTACTGCGTTTTTTTTTAATATCATGTCACACACGGCTATTTGATCTCAAACTAAGCAAAGCCTGTGCTATGATAACCAGATTGCTGATAAAAATACTTATAAAGTTCTAAATACATACATATTATAGATGAATCACACTCAGACACAATAAATGATAGTGTTTATTACGCAAAGATTTGTCCTGGGTTGGAATCGTAACATCGCGTCATCTCGCTTAGCGCTCAGGGTCAGTAGCACTAGACCAACAAGCGCCTGTAAATTCGGTTTCTGAAAGTAGGAAAATATGAATAGAAAAACGAATTAGGCAGTTAATTACAATTTGATTATGTAACTAAAATAAAGAAATACGTAATTTTACAATGTGTTCGACAAAAACGTGACCGGCGTATTTTTTAAGTTTGGAATACAATTTATTAAAAATAAATATTAAGGCGAATAGGAAAATCCTTTGCCATCAAAAACATTGCAAAAAACATTATATATATATATATATATTTCCTTCCAGTTTGTCTAGTCAAAAATATTACGTACGCTGCCCGCTTTGAAGCTGTGTTTCTCTGTACTCATCCGAAAGGACTCAAAATTTCCCGAGACCAAGCCACCCATTATAGAAAAAAATCCAAGGCCTTTGTGAGCAAGTGGGTGAAGAGATATTCACAAACAAAACCCGTATCTGACTTACCAGATCATGGCAATTCGAAAAAGACGCAAAGTATAAACGGATTGTACAGCTGTTTGCCAAGTATCCTTTATTATCACTTCGCTCTGGGCAACAACAGTTTAAAAAAAGGGTTTAATTATACCATTTAACACCATCAAAAGGCGTTTAGTTGTAAATAGCGAGAAATATCGAAGCTCGTGAAGAAAACTCTTCTTTCTGAAACTCATATGTGGACTTGGACTACGGCTGATTATAGACTCGTGGTACGAACCGTGAAACAACCTTAAAAGCTGCAATGTTTGGGGATGCTTCACGAAAAAGGGTTTTGGTAATATGCACTTGTTTAGCGGTACTCAGATGCTGAGAAGATGGCGAAAATTTACAAAAAAAGCTTTATTGACGTCGGTTAAGAAGATGTTTCCACAGAAAAATAATTTCTGGATTCTACAAGAGAATAATGATCCTAAACACCGTAATCGGCTCTGCACCACTTGGAAAGCAGAAAGTGGTATTAACGTGTTGAAATAACCCTCACAGTCACCTGATGCCAATCAAATTGAAGTTAAGGCGTGGATGAAGCTTAAACTAAGGGCAAAGATATTAATTGTCCGGTCGATGGCGCTTTACGGCGCACCGGTGTGGGTGTCGGCTCTGACCGCCCAGAATAAGGCGCGCATCTGGCACCCTCAGAGGGTATCGTCGGTCAGAATCATACGCGGATACTGCACGGTGTCAACTGAGGCAGCGTGTGCCTTCGCTGGAACACCCCCGTGGGATTTGTAGGCGGAAGTGCTGGCGTTCGCCCTCCGCCCGAAGAGGCACGCGAGTGGCGTGAAGCCGCCCTTCGAGCCACGATGGCTTGTTGGTTTTCACGGCTGGAGGCTCCACGTGCTGGTTTCGCCACCGTGGAGGCTCTCCAGCCGGTCATCCTCAAGTGGGCAGGGTGGCAGCACGGGACCCTTACCTTCCGACTGACGCAGGTCCTTTCCGGACACGGTTGCTTCGGGTAGTACCTGTACTCGGTCGCGCGGAGGGAATTGAGTCCCGCCTGTCACCACTGCGACTGCAGTGAGGACTCGGCCCCGCACCAGCTGGTGGTGTGCTCCGCNCATCCTCAAGTGGGCAGGGTGGCAGCACGGGACCCTTACCTTCCGACTGACGCAGGTCCTTTCCGGACACGGTTGCTTCGGGTAGTACCTGTACTCGGTCGCGCGGAGGGAATTGAGTCCCGCCTGTCACCACTGCGACTGCAGTGAGGACTCGGCCCCGCACCAGCTGGTGGTGTGCTCCGCTTGGGCGCTGCAGCGTCGGGCCCTCACTGCAGTCATCGGAGGAGATCTCTCGCTGCCGGCCGTCGCACGCTCCATGGCCGACGGCGAGAGCAATTTTACCGCGGTCGCGACCTTCTGCGAGGAAGTCATCTCGCAGAAAGAGGCGGCGGAGAAGGCCCGGGAGGACGATCTCCACTCGGACCGAGAGGTGTTAACGGCAGGCGGTGCCCGCTTCAGTGCGGGCAGGCGCTGGGAGGTGTCTGGATGGCGTAAGAAAGCGGTTCCCGGATCCCTCCCGTCTCAGGCGCAGAGTGGCACACCGTGTTGTTTTAGTCGGATCGATTCCAACACACTGCCCCACCGCAAATCCCGGTGGGATGAAGGCCCGAGGGGGTTTCCACAGGTAAAAAAAAAATAAAGGGCAAAGAATATAATGACCGTCGCCGACCTTACTCGTGAACTGAAGTCCTAGTGGAGGTCTCTCTCCCTCGCAGCAATGCTGAAAAATTAGAGGAAAGTATGCCGCAAAGATGCCAAGCAGCTATGGACAATATTGCACACGTAGATTGGAAGCCGTATTAATATAAAGCATTAAACAGCGATAAAATACTTAATTGATTACAATTAAACGTTTCATATTTCAAAGGTTAATATTTTGCCAGTCACGCTCTTTTCGTACATAGTGTACTTTAAACGGCTTCACAATGAATACATTTATACTTTACTCGTCTCTAAAGATATTATCTCTAATTGGTAATATAATCCAATAGGTTTACAAATTTCTATCCATATATACACATAATTCTTTGAGCATAGTTTACATCAAAGCATAATGGAACTCAATTATTAATAAATTACGTTAGGAACTAAAGTCTTATTAGAAGGATCGTAATTCCAAATTACAGGATTTACTTGTGAAACAACGGTATCAGAAATACGTGTTTGAGTAATTTCCTATTAGCCACTACTAAGGTTGTGTTTGTTAATTATCTAAAACCTATCTAATATCTTTAAACGACACAATTCTTGTATATGTCGCAGGTATATTGTCAACCCCGTGACGTTAAAATTTCACAAATGACGTTACAATAAAACGGTAGATTGTATACATAATCTGAATCTCGGAAACGGCTCCAACTCTAAACTCCAAAAAACTCCAAAAATATAAAATTAAGTGACCCGTTTGCTGTGTAACTTATCAATACCTATCAGTATTTTAATTTTCAGTTGAATTATGTAGATATTTCATGTGAAAATTGACAATATGTACCATCCAATTATGAGCACAGACACTTATGAGCTCTAAATCACATTTGAATAATCTTGCATTGATGTGTACAAAATAACAATAATACACACATATGCCTGCAATAATTGTGTTACATAGGAAATTAATAAAATTAATTATAACATATTATCCATATTGACATTAAACTTTTCCTAAATCACATTACAACATCATATAGCCCGTGGTAAAAATTTATGGGTCATTTGACCCAACAGGAGACCTATTTAGAAAGACACAGGGGCTTGAAATAATAACGTTGACCACTATGCTGTAATATCATTTTAAAATAGATAGATAGAAAACTCTTTATTTGCACACTATAATATTACAGTTAGAAGAGAGTACATAGAATGCGAGACAGAGTGTACAAAGGGCGGACTTATTGCCTGAAGCAATCTCTTCCAGGCAACCTTATAATATAATTAATGTAATTTATTACAAACGAGTGATATCGATTCGTGAAACAATGGTAAGTGAGAATACTCCGAATCTTTTTCAGCAAAGGTCCTTTCGCTACCAGCCGCTGTGAATACCTAATGGTTTTGGTTCAGAACACACTAATAGATACGCTATGTATCATTGTTAGTATATATATATGATAATTTTTTTACATTTTATAAGTTACCGTCGCAGAAACTTAATTATTTCTTGTTATTTAAAGAATTTATCATTCCTGGTTAATTGCTACGGTGGCGCAGTAGTATGCGGCTGCTGTGCTTGAGGTTTTAGGTTCGATTCCCGAGTCAAACCAAATATTTGTATGATCCGCAATTATTTGTTTCGGAGTTCGGGTTTTTGTGTGTATTTCCCAACAAATAATAAATAAATAAATAAAAGTTTTCAGACATTTTAACACACAACGCCATCTAGTCCCAAACTAAGCAGAGCTTGTACTATGGGTACTAGACAACTGATATTAATAATATATATATATTTTTTTTGTAAATACATACATATTATACATAGAAAACACCCAATCTCTGAAACAAATATTTGCAAACATTTGGTCCGACTCAGGAATCGAACCCGAGACCTCTAGCACAGCAGTCGCATTCGGTACCACTGCGACACAGAGGCAGTCAAAATACAAAATGTATTCATATCAGTTGTCTCAGTACCGTACCAATAATACAAGCTTTGCTTAGTTTGGGACTAGATGGCGTTGTGAATTTGATGTCTGAAATATTTATTGATTTATTATGATACAATGTCATTGATGGCAATTAAATATATATACACTATAAGAAACACAGGGTAGAAAGAGTTTATTTCTGTTTTTTGCTGACTTGTGTATGTTTGTAGACTCCTCCGTATGCAGGATATAGTTATAATAAAAGCAGGAGATACATTTGTAAAAAATGAAAACATACTTTTAACCTTTTTTTAAGGCTGGCTATAGGTATCTTTTTCCCATGAACTTTGAGTGATAGGTTAATGCGCCCGCACAACGTCAGAGCCCTTCAACTAAAATTAAAGGAAAACTTGAAGTAGATGCAAAGCTGTGTGTGGCATTATACTAGGTTTAAATACACTTAATTTATACACTGACATATATTATCCTCCAAGGGTTAGACAAGCGTGTTAAACGCCCACTTTTGGCGACTTTAATTTCAGTCCCAGAGCCAGCCTGTCGCCGTTAACAGAACTTATATATTTAGAAATAAACATTCACTAGTATATTTCTAAATCCATGTATATTGCAGATAAATTACACCCACGCCGAACAAATAGTCTTTTTATCACGCAATATTTATAGTTTATTATAGCTGACGCGGCAAACGTTGTTTTGCCATATATAAAAAAAATGATAAAAAAAGTTTAAGGGTCCCTTATAATTTATGGATATGAAAAATAAATGTTGGCCGATTCTTAGACATACCCGATATGTACACAAAATTACATAAAAAAATTGTCTAGCCGTTTCGGAGGAGTTTAGTAACAAACATCGCGACACGAGAATTTTATATATTAGATTTTAGTTGTATATATTTCTGGATAAAAATAACTTTATGGTTGCTCATTCTGTATTATTAGACCCGTGTGGTGGCGGATTAAGAATATTGAGTGACGCCCATGGGTGTCGTAAGAGGCAACTTAAGAAAAAAAAATTTGGAACAAACCTTACCAGTCCATCTGGCTAGCAAGTTAAAATAGGCCAAAACCTAAAGGAGAGGCCTATCCCCAACAGTGGACTATAAAGGCCATTGTTGATGATGATAACTGCTTATTACAACTATAACCTCGTTACACCTACTTTACTGGATATATATACCTTAGACGTTGGCTTGTAAAGAATGCCCATGACATTAAGTCTATCGATGTGCATAAAGTTGTCAATTAATAAATAAACATTTGTTGTTTTGTGGGTTTTGATCGAGCCCGATGACCTCTGGTTAGACTGACAAGCTCTGCATAAACCATCTGAACCCCGCGGTTCAAAAATAACCACGGCCAACGCCGTGGACTAAAACTGGTCTAAAACAGAAACCTAAATTACTTCTTATATAATTAGCTATCTACTAACAAGTCAGTTCAGCCGTTCAATATCGGAATAAACAGACAGACAGAAACTTTAAAAACTATTTTTTTGATGTAAGGGTCATATACATTTTCATATGAATTTAGTAAAAAGCTGTTAATTCGGAACTACAAACAGACACTTCGATTTCATTTATTTGTAAAGATAATGTCAACAATGAAATACTATCATTTTATTAATCAATACGTAGCTTTCCGAAGTCGAAGCCTCTTAGTGGATCACTATCTCATCAGTTCTCACGTCTTGATATGCCTTTTCTCATTATCGTAGGAAACTGAGCCAACGTGACCGCAGTCGTTGAGTTAAATGTACTTTGTTTTGCTTTAATTTAATGTGTTACTTGTGCCATTATTGTTACTATTTTATCTAAAACTTGCTACAAGATGTAATGGTAAAATATTTGATGCTTTTATAGTTTTATAACAGCTTTTTTCCCATGGCTCCACCCGCATTTATGTCAGTTATTGCGGTAAAGAGTAGCTTAGAAACTTCCTTAAGAATCAAAGTATTCTCATAAAAAGTTTTATTGAAATCAGCGCAGTGGTTTAGCCGTGATAACGTAATAGACACGACAGTTATTTTTGTATTTATAACATTAATATCAATGGATTTTATTGTAATTTTTTACTAGTAAAAATGTAATGGGAAAAATAAATTCTATTTTTGTGAGATACCTTTGTTAGTGTTACTTGATTAATTAATTATGTCAAAAACATTTTAAGATTACTTTTGCAACTTTTTTGCAATAGGAAATATCTAATGGATTTTGATAAGTAACTCAAACGAGATTTAGTCATTTAGACACGTGTTTACACTACCATGCTAGTTCGCGCTTCCTCCAAAGATACTTCCACAAAACCTACCAAAATAAAAAAAATAAAAAATTTAAAAAATAAAAAAATTATATAATAACGTACAAGCCACATAATAACCCACTCACTTCATTTATATTGCTATCTAGGTATAAAGGTAGATGTAATGTTACTTATTTAAATTATATATACTGGAATTAAAAGGATTTTATTCTATTTTCTATTTATTTATGTTATGTACTAGTTCACACAAATCAGTAACATATAATTAATGATTATATCTGATTAAAAAAAATATTTATATGAGCTTGCCAAAGTGACTACTCTGCCTGAAGGAAATCATAAGCAGAATTAGTATTAGTTAGTAGTATGGAGAATAAAATCACTTAATCCGGGTCCTTGTCAAATAAGAGCCTCGGAGCCTTCTGTCGAATTGGTTTTAAATGGAAACACCACATAACCCATCTACAAAAAGCCTAAAACGCAAAAGGATTTTCCACCCTGTCAATAAAAAATCCTCATGAGAAACATACGACAAAGAACTGTATTACAGTAATCGTTTCCGTCCATCATACAGCTACCGTCTAACTCAAGAAATATCGTCGAACCTCCAGGACTGTGAAACAATGGAATTGCGTAAATGTAACATTGTACGTTCGAGTCGGTTAGTCCCACCCAATCCTGCCTACGCGTTCTTACGTCATAGCTGAACAGAGACTTAGAGAGCGCTGGAAGTGATGTGATCGGATATTTTTTTAATATTGGCTAAAGCAAGCGATTTCACTATATCATCTTCATATATGTATATAGGCCTATATTTTCTTTCCAAGGAAAGGCGAAAATGCTACTTAGGTTAGTAAAAAAAAAATGAAATAAACTCAATTGAACTTGGATTTTCGAAGCAGTCTGAAGTTGAGCAATTTAGAAAACCGTTTAATTACCGTAATGAGGTGTGAATACAGACTTTTTGTTACTTTTTTATCCCCACTTTTTTGTGGGGATACCTAAAAAAAATTTACATGAAAATCTTAACGTAAACGAGTTGACAGTTGAAGTTCATAAGACGATTTACGATATTCACCACTACCCGTTTTTAAAGGTGTCTGGAAATGAATTCGTTAGAAGAATACATTTGTATATCCAAGAAAATGGAGCCCATTTCGAGCAACTAATTAGTTAGTTTACCATTTTTCGTAAATAAAAATAATTTAAGATTTTATGGTTTTCCTCTAATTTGATTTATCAAGTTTGTTAGAGAGATTTCATCCTTGTAATTGATCCTAACGATCGATGCAATAATAAGTACAGGGTGTAATTATTACGGCTTTTAATCGGTTAAATTTTCGGGTGTGGCAAGCGTATTTTACAAAACCTTTGAATGCAGTTTTCTTTCTTTTCAAATGAAGGAATGTTTTCTTTGAGTAAAATTTCCATCAACAGTATGAGGAGGCTCTTCCTTTAAGCTTGCATTAGAAAATTCCAACCTGTATAAGACAAGATGACAACTTGCTTGTACTGTTGACCCTTGACTATTAGAAGACCAGCCAATCCGCCTACCGCCCTCCAAAATATCTATAACAGTTAATAGTTGTATCTTCCTAATATAGATTTTATAACTTTTATTGCATACACTCCACTCAAGACATATAAATGATAAACAAAACTCTTTCGACATTTGAGTATTTTTGGCTCCATTCCAGTAAAACTTAATCTGCGATCAAGACGTCCTTTCAAGGTCATCCCTGTCCCTGGGTGCGTTCGAAAACGTCAGTAGTGATTTAATAACCCAGCAGTAGAAATCTATTACATGCTGTCTTTTGTTTTACACTTTCTTTCCGATCAGGACTTAAGAAATTTGTGTATTTATTTGTTTAAAAATTAACACTAAATGATATAATATTATATTACACTATGTACAATCTTTTCAAGTGTACATTGTTTGTGTGACTTGACTTTTTGACAATACTCAAAAAGTCTTAGACCATCGTCCATCGTCTTAGAGGTCAGAATTTTTTATCACTTTAGGAAGATTTTTATTTGAAGGATTTATGATTTTTATGTAATGTATTGTATCAAAAGCTTGAGCCAAGCCCTTTATGTCTTAAAATAAAGAGATTTCCAGTACGTACAAACTTCGTTCAGGGCTAAATTTACTCCCGGTTGCGTCACCAATATATTATTGTTATGAAACTCGTAAATTTAACTAAATGTGAGTTCTTGTTTAATTGTGTACTGGGTATTATTTAGCTAATTTATATTATTTTCACACAAAATGGCGTGAGCAGAGTAAGGGAGGCGCAATCCTTCTGAACCGCTTCCCTTTTCTTAGTTCCAGGGGGTGGAGGGGTTGATAAGCTGATGCATTTTTGACTCCCGAATCGCAGTTCCCATGGGTAGTCTAGTTTTTTATTTATAGGATCATTACTCGTTCTCCCTCTTAGCAATAGCAAGAAACTTTTTTAAGATAAATAATGAATTCACTCATTCACTCAAAATAAATCTTTTATAAATTAAAAAAAAACAATTAGTTGTTAAACACGTTCTAGAATTAAAATCTCTTGTATTTATAATATTAACCTTTGATCATGCCATAAGACGAAACTGGTGAGGTGTAAATATAAATAAATAAAAAACTGGAATAAGTTCAAGTGATTTTAATTCTAGAATGTATTGCAACAAGCTGCATCAAGTACCAACAATCGAGAGTATTTTCATCATCATCATTATCATCAGCCTATCGCAGTCCACTGCTGGACATAGCCTCTCAAATATCACGCCACTTAGTTCGATCTATGGCTTCTAGCATCCAGCTCCTGCCAGCCGTTTTGCGCAAATCATAAATCATTATAGAGGGTATAAAATAAATAAATGAATATTTTGGACATTTAACTTAGAACGCCATTTAATCTTTTTTTTTCATGTGGAAACCCTCTCGGGCCTTCACCCCGGTCTTCACCGGGGTTTGCGGCGGGGCGGTGTGTCGAAATCGAACCGACTAAAACCACACTCTGCGCCTGAGAAAGGAGGGATTCGGGAACCTCTTTTTTACGCCATCCAGACCCCTCCCGGGCGCCATTTAGTCCTAGGCGAAGCAGAACTTTTGTTATAGGTACTAGACAACTGATATAAATATATATATAT